>PVKA01003143.1:52764-114339 GCA_004027165.1 Ctenomys sociabilis | reverse complement strand
TTTTTTTTTTTTTTTTTTTTTTTGCAGAACCAGGGATTGAACTCAGGCCCTTGTGCTTGCCACGGAAGCACTTTTTCTACTGAGCCATCTCCCCAGCCCTAAAAAACTTCTAACAACCCAAAAAACAAAGATGTTTTCACTGCCTCCTTGCCAGTTCAACTTCCCTGTTTCCCCATCACTCTTCAGCTTTACCCCTACTCACTGAAAATTTTCAAGGTCACTGGACATTTCACTTGGCCAAATCTAGTGGATACTTTTCCTCCTACCTCTTCCCTCCCCCCATGTATTTGTTACAGGGTCTCACTAAGCAGCTTCAACTCCTAGTTATCCTCCTGTTTTCAGTCTCTGGAGTATAGGGATTACAGATGTGCACCACCACACCCGGACTTGGGTGGCCGGCTCAGTGTGCCCAGAGGCAGCACACTGGCATGCCATGTAGTGGCAGGGATCAAACCCCAGTCCTTGCTTGCACTTGCCTAAGCAGGCACTTAGTCTGCTGAGCTGTCTCACCAGCCCTCCTCCTACCTCTTGACATGTCTACTTCATGATTAACAGCATCATTCCCAAGTATCTCCCATCTCCACAATCGAGTCCCAGCAGTGCATCTTTCCTGTATCTTCCTCCAAATGTGGGAGCTTTCCACAGGATCCCTGAAGGCTTGTGACCACTAGCTCCAGAGCATCCAGTACCATCCTTGCTTGGAGATCTTCCCACACTATCTCCAGCTCTGATGGCTTCCAAAGTCTCTGCCTGTTGGGCCCCTCAAATGCCCCACAGAGGACACCATCTTCATGGAGAAGGCAGTTCCTCAGTCACAGCTTACACTTCTGTGACCAGTACCCACCCATGTATTATAGTTAGGCATCATCTGGACACATCCACATCTCTCACCCTTCCATTCTCCTGTTTTTCTTCTTCTGACCTCCCTATCTTCTGCTTCCCCACTCTCTCCCCAAAAACAACCTCCCCATGTCCCACATTCACTATTTTTGCATTTTTCCCTTTGTTTTTATGGCTGGCTCAGCCCACCCTGGGAACAGGGCTGGCACAGGATGTGGTGCCAGGGATTGAACTGTGGTCCATGTGCTGCCTAAGCTTGCCTAAGCAGGTGCTTTAGATCACTGAGCTGTCTCTCTGGCCCCTGTTGCTTTCTTGAGACAGTGATTGTCTTTTTTTTGTTTGTTTGTCTTTTTTTTTTTTTTTTTTTTTTTTGAGACAGGGTCTCACTATGTAGCTCAGGTTGGCCTTAAGCTCACTTTGTAGCTCAGGCTGGTCTTGAACTCACAACAATCCTCCTGCCTCAGCCTCCCAAGTGCTGGAATTACAGGCATGCGCCACCATGACTGACAGTGATTGTCTTGTCTCAGCCTCCTGAGCATGGAGATTATAGGTGTGCACCACCCAGTGGCTCCACACCCACTTTTTGAGAGTGGAATCTTAACAGGCAAAAGTTAGGCCTTACCACCCCATTAAAGCTTTTAAGGAATTCCTGGTACTCTCCAGGCTCCTGGGCCTGACCCCTGCCTGCCATTTCTGGTCTTTTCTTCTCACAGGTCACAGCCTCAGAGGAGATGACACCCTCTCATTTTATTACATTCTCACTTAGAGTCTGCCTGGGATGTTTTCCCTCTACTCCTTTACCTACCCAATTTCTGACCTTCAGCACTATGGCTTGTGTCTAGATGTACCCCCAAAGCCTTATCTGGTCATAGGTGACACTTTTCAGAGGTGGCTGAATCTAGAGTGTGTGATTCTGGGATTAAGTTGCAGCGTTAGGAGTAAGCGTGTTTTTACTAAATTGGTACACTGATCAGTTGGCATAGTCCTGGGTGTGAATAATGAGAAGGACCTGGGGGTATGAGTGCCACTTGCCCTAAGGCTGAGTAGCCTGGATAGAACATAAGGATCAAAAAGAGGACCACTGTCTTCACTTGCTGCTTTTTTGCTACTTTATTGCTTTGGACCAGATAGATGGCTCAGTAGAATAAGCAAACACTTATTCTGGCAAGCGCAAGGGTCCGAGTTCAATCCCCAGTTTCGCAAAAAAACAAAACAAAAAGCCCTACTTCATTGCTTTGCTGCCCTCTACTTTCCATATACTGTTTCTATCAGTGATCCCCTCAGCTTTGCCACCCTGCCTTGGAGCCAGCCATGTATGAACTGAAGCCTCTACAAACTGTAAGCCAAAATAAACCTTCCCTCCTTCCCCAGCATGCCATGCTGGACCCACCCCTGGGGCGTGCTGAGGCAGGGCTCGCTGAGCCGGTGGCAATTAAGACTGGTCATGGTGGTGCGGGCCTATAATCCCAGTGCTTGGGAGGCTGAAAACAGGAGAAGCTCTCTGAGTCCGATCTACATAGAAAGACCCTGTAGACCCTATAGACCCTTGTCCTAAATACAGAAGAAAAAGGAAAAAATAAATAAACCTTCCCTCCTTTAACTTTTTTTTTTTGTACTGGGAATCAAACTCTGGACCTTGCACTTGCCAAGCAGGTACTGTGCCACCGAGTTATATCCGCACCGCCCTTTAATTTTAGGCATTGGGTATTTTGTCTCAGCAATGAGAAAAATAACCAAGAGAGCACTTTATTTATTTATTTAGGAGGTTTCAGTCTATACTCAGCTGGCTCCAAGGCAGAACAGCACATGACAGAGAGCAATGTTTCTTGGCAGTGGCAAAGAGTAGAGCTTTACTTTCATTTTGAGGGCATGTTCTATGTGGGAATTCATGGTGGATTTTTTTTTCTCACTAGTACTGAAAATTGAACTCAGGATCTTTGCACCAAGCAGTATTCCCAGTTTCTTTTTTATCTTATATTTTGAGATGGTATCACTAAATCAATATACGTTGCCCAAGCTGAGGACCAAACATTTGGTCCTCCTACCTCAGCCTTCCAGAAAGCTGGGATTACAAATGTAAACCACTGCACTCAGCTGTTTTTGTTTTGAGATGAAATTCACATAATATTAGCCATTTAAAGTAAACAATTCAGGGTCCGGGGGCATAGCTCAGTGGTGTAAGTACCTGCCTGGCAAGTGCAAGGTCCTGAGCTTGACCCCTGGTATCACCAAAAAATAAAATAAAGAGAACAATTCACTGTCACTTAGTACAGTGAGACTGGTGTGCAACCATTACCTCTCATTAGCTCCAAAACTTTTTTTTTTTTTTGTCTTTTTAAGACAGGGTCTCACTATGCAGTTCAGGCTGGCCTTAAGCTCACTTTGTAGCTCAGGCTGGTCTCAAACTCACAACAATCCTGCTTCAGCCTCCCCAGTGCTGGGATTACAGGCATGTGCCACCACGCCTGGCTCATTAGCTCCAAAACTTTGTCATCATCTCACATCTCAGAGAGAAGACCTGCATCTACTAAGTAGCTCCTTCCCATCCACCTCCACCAGCTCCTAGCAGCCACTAGTCCATTTCTTGTCTTTATAAATAGGCATATTCCGTATACTTGATATTAATGGAATCCAATAATTTATGGCCTTTTCTGTCTGTTTTCTCTTAGCATCATGTTTTCAAGGATGTGTCAGTGCTTCATTATGTTCTGTGGCTGAATAATACTCCATCTTACAGATGGATCCAATTTTTATCTGCTTATGGATATGTGGGTTATTTTCTCCTTTTGGGCGTTTATGAATAGTACTGCTACAGACATTCATATGCAAACACCTGTTTGCACATGAGTTTTTACTTGAGTATATCCCTGGAGTGGAATTACTGGGTCATATGGTAACTAAGTTCAGCTTTTTTTTTCCTTTCTTTCTTTTCATACATGGTCTCACTACATAGTTTGGACTCATAATGATCTTTGTGCCTCAGCATTCCCAGCATTGGGATTACAGGTGTGTGCCATCACGCCTGGTTTCAGGGCTGGCGCAATGCACCTGAGGTTCTGGGGCTGGCGTAGCCTGTGGTACCAAGGATTGAACTTGGGACCTTCCACTTGTCAGGCAGGCCCTTAGACCACCAAGCTATCTCCCCAGCCCAGTTCAGTTTTTTGAGGAACTACCTAACTGTGATTATGATTAATTTCTCACAATGACTCTACTGAGGACAATCTACTACATTTGAAGACAAGAAAACTGAAGCTTGAGGCTCAGGTGTAGTGGCACATACTTGTATTCTCAGCACTCAGGACACAGAGGCAGGAAGATAAGTTCAAGGGTGGCCTGAACTGCATAGAGAAACCCTGGATAGAAAAAAAGAAAAGAAAAAAGCTGAGGTTCAGAGTTAGAGAATTACTGTCAGAGACACATGGCTGGAAGATGGTGAAACCAGGTTTCCTCTAGCTCCAGGTCAGGCCATATCCTGTCAGGCCCCACTCTTTTGCTCCTTTTCTGCCTGAGAAGAAAGTTCCCCATTCTACCCATCTTCCTCTCCAAAGAGACAAGAGGGCCTAAGGCAGTTCTACAGCAGGCTTAGGGAAGCAGATGGGTACTGAACATAGCAGCAGAACAAGAGGAGCCCTTCAGCCCTTCAGACCCCAGCTCTAGAAGGATATCAGGAGCATGATAAACCATGACAGACCCTAAGAGCAAGAGGGAATGGTAAGGTGAGAGAATACTTATCCAGGTGTGTGCAGGCATCCCTTAGAATCTTGTGCTTTTGCATTTCCTGTGGGTCTCTGGGTGGAGCAGGACCCTGAAGACTCAAGAGGCTGAATGTTGCAGCTAAGAAGTACCTGACTGTCTTAGTTACTCTTCTCTTGTTGCTGGGACAAATACCCAACACCCAAAATGAAAGAAAAGGTTTATTTAGCTCACAGTTACTGCGGGTTTCAATCCATACTCGGCCGGCTCCAAGGAGAATGGCACATGGCAGAGAGCAGTTCATGGTAGGGGAACAACAACAATGCAACAAAGAGCAATAGCTAAAGAAAGTCTGTCTCTCTGTCTCTTATATTACATTCAGGCTCTCTGCTCCAGGCTGGAGGAAGTACTCACACCCATAACCCCAGCAGTACTAAAACCTATAATCCCAAGCTTGGATCACACATAATCCCAGTGGATTATGAGTTAATCACAAACTCTAGAAGTCTCAGGGGCCGGGGAGGTGGCTCAGTGGAATAAGTGCTTCCCTGGCAGGTGCAAGGGCCACAGTTCAATACAGGGTTCCACCAAAAATAAAAAATAAATAAATAAATAAATAAATAAATAAATAAATAAATAAAAGAAATAAACTAGAAATCCCCACCCCATGACTACATGAGGCTTTGGGGGAACAACTATACAAAAACCATAACACAGACAAACTAGGCAAAGCCACTGACCTGTCTGAGCAACTACAGTATCTATGGTTTTTTTTTTTTTTTTTTTCTTTCTCAGAACTAGGGATTGAACCCAGTATCTGTGTTGACAAGAAGCAAGCAGGGACATATAGCTGCTGAGGCTCTATCAGGCATGGGCGCAGCACTTGGTAGAGGTGGCACCTGTAAGAATGATAAGAGCCAGTTAATAGATGTTGCATGCTTGCAGCAGCCTGTGGAGAAGACACTCACCATCTTCCCTTTGCATGGGAGGGGCTGGCCTTGGAGGCTCTGGAGGGCCTTGGAAGCTCCTCTGAGGAAGAGCCCAAGGAAGTACCTGAGCAGGCCCTGGGCAGCTAGCGAGCAGAGGCAGGGTTGCAGGCTGACTGCTGGTGTCTGTGCATCCGGGAAGAAGGCCAGCTGGGGCTACAGTGGAGCTGCTGCTAGCATTACTCCAGGCTCAGCCTTAGCATTTGTGCTGGCTCAGCGGCCCCTCCTCCCAGGATCGCCCTCAGAGCCCTGACTTCTTGCCAGGCTGCCTGGAAAGCCCCCATCTATTCTCATCCTCTCTGCTTCCCTCAACTGCAGGTTGGGGGTATCCCAGGCAGACGTGCATCTTTATTTTCATGTGGACCTTCCCATGTGCCCTGGGGCCTGCCACTGAGGTGGCAACTGATTATTGAAGCTACTCCAGGCAGAAACAGCCACTGGAAGGCTGGGGCTGCCAGGTGGACAAAGAGACCAAAGTGGTCAACCACTCTGAAGAAGATGGGTGCTGCAAGGATGATACCCTGGGGGCGAAGGGATACAGCCACAGGGCTGGTCTCCAGCAGTTTTGGGCTAGCCAGCCTCAGGACCTCTGAATGAGAAGGGAATCAGGTTCTGCTGTTGGGCCAGTTTTTATGAGCTCACTTTTCGTTCTTTGCTTTCTGCCAGCCACCAACATACCACTTTCAGACCACTTTCCAGATAGCAACTGCTAGTTGTCAAAGCTGTGGGCACAGCCTCATGTTCATCAGGGATGCAGGTGTAGCTGCTAGTCTGTTTGGTAGACAAGGCAAATGAATGTCCAGAACTTGTTTCAGGTCATGGGTGGGCAGTGTCTGATCTGTGGCTTCTGCACCCCTCCTGGGTTCTCAGTTCATTTGACTCTGCTGCTACCATATTCCACCCTGTGGAGTAGGGATTCTTGTTACGGTTTGTGTCTAGATGTCCCCCCAAAGCCTCAGTTATGGGGCAGGCTTCTAGAGTTTGTCCAATGCTGGGATTATGGGTGTGATGCTACACCCACCTTTGGGTAGTAGCCTGCATACAATATATAGGAGGGAGAGAGGCTTGCTCTCCTCTTTTGCTCTTGTTGTTTTTGCTGTTTTCCAGAACTGTTGCCTCTGCCATGTGACACTCTGCCTTGGAGCCAGTGGAGTATAGAATAAAACCTCTACAAACTGTGAGCTTAAATAAACCTTTCTCTCTTTAATTTGGGTGTTGGGTATTTTGTTCCAGCAATGAGAGAAAAATAAAAAAGACAAATCTCTACCAGGAGCAGCCCACCTGGAGCCCAGATACACCATTCTAGACTACACTCTGGAATTTCCTGCCCAGAAGGCCTCAAACCTACTTTCAGTGATTGCACAGCCCTCTTCCAGAGTATATCCTCCCGAAATGAACCCCACCAGCAGATGCTACTTCTAGTGTTTTTGTTTGTTTTTCTTTTTGATTGATTGCTTTTTGTCTTTTTCAGACAGGGTCTAGCACTATATGGTTCAGGCTGGCCTTGAGCTCATTGTGTAGCACAAGCAGGCCTGGAACTGCAACAACCCTCTTCCCTCAGCCTTTTGAGTGACCACGCCCAGCCCCTACTTAACTAGTGCCTCAGGGGTGCCCTGTTGGCAGATATGGATAGTGTCAGAGCTAGTCAGGGAATGAGTAGGGCCTCTGCAGGCAAGGACTGATTCATTACCCAAAAGGAATACAAGAATTCCAGATTTAAATTTCGCCTTTCAGATTACACTGAAGGCATGTTTGTTGAGAAAGGAGAATAGAATATATTTGGTGTAATTTATTTTTATTTATTTTTGGTGGAACCAAGGATTGAACTCAGGCTCTTGTGCTTACCAGGCAAGTGCTTATTCTATTGAGCTATCTCCCCAGCCCCAAACGTATCTTATTAAATAGGTTATTATGGAGCTGGGGAGATGGCTCAGTGGAATAAGTGCTTTCCTGGCAAGTGCAAGGGCCTGAGTTCAATCTCCAGTTCCGGAAAAAAAAAAAAAAAAAAAAAATGGAAAAAAAAAGGTTATTAGTGTGCATTAAAACATTTAAATATTCAACATTTGATGTGTGGACCACTATATATTTAAAAAATTTTCCCCAATACTGGGGATTGATCTAGGGACAGATGGTACTGCTACATCCCTACCCTATTTATATTTTACTTTGAAAGAGGTTGTCCCTAAATTGTCTAAACTGGTCTTGACCGCACAATCTTCACGCCTCAACCTTCTGAGCAGCTAGGAATACAGCCTGTGTTGCCACACCAGGCTTTCGATTTCTTTATAAAACAGGGACAATAAGTCATCTCCATCTAAAAAGTGCCCAATACAGCACCTGACCTGGCAGTGGAGGGGAAGGGTCCTTGTATTTAGGGGCCCCATGTGAGTCTGGTACATGCCAGAAGACCTAACATTGCTTTTTTTTTTGGTGGGACTGGGGATTGAACTCAGGACCCTGCGCTTGCCAGGCAGGCACTTATTCTACTGAGCTATCTCCCCAGCCCTCTAATATTGCTCCTTAATCTTCACAGCAGACCTCACAAAGGATTACAAAATGGGGGAGGGGTCACTGGGACTGTTGCTTCTCCTTTCCCACCCTCTGGCCACCCTCTTGGGATCTGCTTAATGGGTCAGGCCACAGAGAATGGGCATCAGGCCATACATCATATGTATGACACTTACCAAATTCTCTCAGTACCCTTGTTGGACTAGAATGTGGCTCTTCTTGCTGGCAATGAGGACACTGAGCCTAAACCAGGATATAGATCTGTGTCTAGCATATTGTATACATTTGTAAGGACAGAACCCGATGTCCACAACCTGGCCTTCAGGCAGGCGGTGGGAATGCAGGATTCCAGGATCTGTCCAGCAGACTGTATTGCCTGGGGCTGCAGGAACCTGTGGCTGGAGATTGAAGAGTAAGAGGGCTGGGGTTAGGGTTTAGTCTGATACTGGGTTTTGAGGTTTGAGCCCCTTTCCTGGTGGACACGCAGAACAACAAACCAACTAGTGTCCAGTTTGGAGGAGTCCGGCTCCCTCTAGGGCCACCCTGGGGCCTGTTGTCCTGTATTGTTTGTGGAAAAGAACCAGCGGCTGCCCGGGAAGAAGGTGTAGTTGGGGGAGGGGTGTGGGTTCCCTGACACCGAATTCATTATTTGGAGATTCCACTTCTCAATCCCTCGACACCTCCTAAGGAAACCACGGTCCAGAAATGTCTGACAGCCTCTGGCGGGCAGATTCCCGTGCCACTGGTGCCCGGGTCCCTGCCCGCCCACTGCCGCCGAGTCTCTCCCCTCTGGGTCCCGCAGCCTCTGGAAGCCTCTCCTCGGCTCAGCTTCACGCCACTCCCGCCGCTGCGTCGGGACTCTGTGGCCAGCAACCCCAGCCCCGGCTGTCGCCCCGGTCACCGGCAGTCTGCAGAGGCCAGGGCTGACCCACGCACCCACACGTGGGGAGGGGGTGTCGGCGGGAGGAGGGCCGGTGCGGGGGCGGAGCCACGGAGCGGGGCGTGCGGCCGGCGCGGGCTGACGGCGGCCGCAGGAGCGGACCCAGGCGTCCGGGAGGCGGCGCCGGTGCCGCGCCCCCGCCCTGCGCCCGTGGCCCCCGGCCGCCCTCCGCCCGTAACGCACCGCCGCTCTCCACGCAGAGCCTCAGCCCACCCCGGCCCAGCCCACGGAGGGCGCAGGGCGGCCGGCGGCGCGGGGCCGAGGCGATGCGGAGCCGCCGCTGCCTCTGAGCCCGGCGCACGGAGCGCGCTGCGTCGCAGCGGCCCAGCCAAGCCATGGGGAAGGAGCAGGAGCTCGTGCAGGCGGTAAAGGCGGAGGACGTGGGGACCGCGCAGAGGCTGCTGCAGAGGCCGCGGCCCGGGAAGGCCAGTGAGTGCGGTGGGCGCAGGCGGAGGGGGGGCGGCGCAGGGTTGGGGAGGGGGTGCTGCGGGTCCCCAGAGGCGGGGCGGGGCCGGCAGCGCCGGGACCCACGGTCCGCTCCCCTTCCAGTCCCCCAGCTCCCAGCGCTGGAGGAGGGGTGGCCCCGGCACACGACTATCCTTGAGCCCCTCGGCGGCGGGCGGGCACCTGCGGCACCCATTCCCAGGCAAGCCAACGGCTTGCAAGCATTCGCATCATCCCTCCCTAATGATGCTCTCTTCCTCCCCAGGCTATAAACTGGTTGGGGGTTGGGGGAAGCATCTCAGCTGGGCAGACGCCCCCTCCTGTAGTGTGGAGGAGGGAGCCTTCTAGCAGGGGCCGCGGATGGTGGTGGTGGTGGTGGTGACAGTCCTGGGCAGACATCCCTCCTCATTCCATGTTTGATAACATGCTTTGCAGGGAAGGGGGGGCAAGACCACACTGGGGGTGTGGCTGCCCAGGCATGGCCTGTGAGGGTCATTTACTGATGAGGAAGCTGAGGCCCAAGGTCGAGAGTCCAGGGCAGGCTAGGCTTCTGGCAAGGGTGGTCTAGAGAGCAAGGGCTTCAGGCCCGCTGCTCAGGCTGGCTTCAACAGACTGATCCTCCCTGGCTTTTTTGCTGGGAAAGGGGGCTGTGGATGAGTGGAGGTTGCCTCCAGCCATCCCTAGCCTGCACTGTGGGGTTCTCAGGGAAGGACCTGGGGCTTGCAGCCCTGATCCTGGCACTCATCCTGGCTCAGCCCAGAGCCTCCCTGGGGGCCACTGAAGATAGATAGATGGGTGTGTGGACCAGCTTTGAGCTGCGTGTGCGGCTGCGCACGTATGACCGTGTCAGTGTGTCAGGGCACTGGTGCAGGCACAGGCAAGGCTCTGCAGGTCAGCACGTGAGATCTGGGTGCCCTCACTTCCCCCTCACCCCACAGACTGTGCTAACAGGGGACCCTCTTCTCTTTCTCCAGAGGGATACTGAGATCTCCAACCACCTGGGAGGGGGTAGGCTCTGGAGCTCCAGGACAACACCTTTTCAGCAGCCCTGCCTGACCAACAGCAAAGGGCATCCAACCTTACAGACACAAGGTCTGCTGCTACCACAGACTGAGATGAGGCCCTGCAGGCTCCTTTCACTGGGGCTGGCTTAAGGGCCTCAAAGCTGAAAAAAGGGAGGGCTTCCAGGGAGAGGCAGGAACAGGCATGGTATAGGCTTCCACCTAGTGGCCAGTGTCCTCTGGGCTTCTGTCTCCATCTGTAGGATGGAGTGAGTGCTCATGGTCCCTGGCCCACAGCAGTGTCTTGAGAAAAGTGAGCAAACCCAAAGCACAAGCACTTAATAAGTGCTCAGCAAACATTTACTAAGCTGGCTTTCTTCCACAGCGAGGAACCCTCGGACCTCAGGTTTGAGGTTTCCTCCTCCCTTTTCTTATGCCATCCTGGGTAGGAATGGAGGCCTCTCTTTTTGCCTGGTCTGGCCTCTGGAGCAAGAGAGACACCTGCCCTGTCCCCCATGTCTGTGCTCTGACTCACAGGGGCGGGCATAATAAATCAGATGGAGAAATCCCTCCATGAATTAGCTCAGTCGTCATAGCAACACTGGCCTGCTTTAGAGTAACATGTATTTTGATTTAGCAAAGTACAGCTGGAGTTTGAAAGTTCAGGGAGTAGGGGGCTTCAAGCAGTGTCCTTGAGAGTCTCCCAACCCCAGACCTAGGAGGGTTCCCAGGATCCTGTGTGCCCTCTCAGTTCCCAGCCCCTTTCCTCCATCCCGCAGGGCCTGTCACCCTAGGCTGTCAGCCCCCAACTCTGCTTCGAAAGGAACCTCCCCTTGCATGTGTGCACACGTGAGCACACACACACACACACACACACACACACACACACACACATCACATCACATTTAGTAGTTGTCCTTGAAGGAAAGAAGAGACTTCCGCAGGGAATGTGCTGGGCCAGAGCTTCTCTTCTGTTGTGAGGAAGGGGCTCTGCCCTTCTCTCTGGTCCAGCCTTTCTCCTTATGGGGCTGAGGATACTCCCTGAACACTGAGCCAGCCCCACCCCCACTAAGTTCCCTCCCAGCCTGTAGTTTGCACTTGGTCTCAAAGGCGGAGGTAGTTTCAGAAGAACAATTAGGGGCTGGGGAGGACAGTAAGAAATGAGGACTGATGTAGGACACGTTAGGGGAAAGACTTGTACTTTTTTTTCAAGACATGGTCTTGCTATGTAGCCCAGGCTGGCTTTGAACTTCAAATGATCCTCCTTCCTCAGTCTTCCTAGTGCTGGGATTACAGGCCTGTACCGCCACACCCAGTATGGGTATTATTGATGTAGAATTGAGAGGACCTTGTAACCTTGTGAAAAAAATAGGTTTCTTGTACCCTTAGCTTGACTCCCACCTCATTGCCTCCACCGTAGCTGTGCTTTGTTCCTGGTTCATTCAGGGAAACCATCTTTCTGGGGGGCCATCTCCCCAGTCCTAAGCACTCTTGAGTTCTGGGCCCTTCCTGAGTACCCAGTGCCCCTTGTGGGTATAGTGTAGAGGATCTCCTGAGACCTCTGGTTGCCCTCCAGTTTTCAGCTCTTTTCTTCCCTGAGACCATAGGCAGATGACCTTAGTAAAGACTCCTTGTGTCAGGTAGTCCCCTTCCTGATGGGGGAGTCCTCTCCAGTCAGGTTATTTTCTGGACCTTGAGGCCCTATGAAATGTCAGCCCCTGCAGGTATGGCAGATAAGTCCCTGGAATCTTAGAGGGCCTGTGGTGGGAAGGAAGAAAAGGGTCTGGTTTGGTAAGTCTTAGAAGATGCTAGGAGTGGCTGCATTGGAGTGAGAAGAGTTGGGAGCAACACATTCCATGGAAAGGTAGATGTCCTGACATGGCCCTAGAGGGCATACAGTGACATAACCCTCCCTTCAACTTGTGGCAGGCCCAGGCATATAGTTTGCAGGACTCCAAGCAAGATGAAAATATAGGTCACCTTATCCAATAATGCAGAATTTCAAGTATGGGGCCTTTCTGAAGAACTGTGACAGCCACATGGCCATGAAGCTGGTTGGACAGTGCAGGGGGTATGAATACCAATTCCATCATCAACTAGTACCTCATAGGTAGAACAAAGAGTCTAGCAATGAGCAAAGTTGAGAGCCCTTGTCTTCTGGGAATGTGTAGTTCAGTACTGTAAATAATAGACTTATACAGTAAGATATAACTTGATGGGGGTGATATGGGGGTAAAGAGAAAAATACATCAGACATGGGAAGAGAACTTTTTAAAATGTATTTAACACAGGATCTACAAAGTGTTCAGGGTCTCACTACATAGATCAGACTCGTGTTGATCCTCCTGTTTTCAGCCTTCCAAGCACTGGGATTATAGGCATGTGCCATCACACCCAACCATCGCAGCAGGCCCCTGGGGTGGGGCCAGCATGGCATATGGGATTGAACCCCAGTCCCTCTGTGTACCTAACCAGGCACTTCAGTCTGCTGAGCTATCTGGCCAGCCCAGGAAGTTGTTTTGGATGGGAGGCCTCACTGAGAAAGTGACATCTAGATAGAAACTTAAGAATGGGGAGGGTATAGATAACTGGGGGAAAGTAGCCTGTGAACATATACATGTTGTGCAGAGGCCCAGTGGCAAGGGGGTTTCTACTTCCAAAGAAACACCAAGAGATCCCTCTAGCTGGATCAGAGATAACGGAAGTAGGATGGAGAGGTTAGAGCAAATTGGGGATACCATATCTCACAGAGTCACTACTCAGCTCATCCTTTATCCCAACGAAATGGGCACTGCAGGTCTCCAGGAGAAGAGTGAGAGGAACTGATGTATATTTTAACAGTATGTTTCTTTTTGGGTGGGGGGATTGAGACAAGGTCTCAAAACAAAAACACTACACAAAATCAAAACAGGGTACCAACTGATGGGTACAAAGGACAGACCAAGGGGTACAGGGAGGGAGAAGGGATGCCAGTGGAGAGGGCTAGGGTCCCTGATGCAGGTTGGTGGCCGTGGCATGGTGAGAACCATAGGATCCTGGGTGTTCTTTGAGCAAATCTTGAGGTAGAACCAATAGAATTTTCTTTTCCTGGGGACTTGGTTTAGATGATATCCAAAAATAAAAAAGCCTCAGGGCCTACTTCAGGGTTTGGCCTAGGTCACCAAAGGGAAGAGTGGCTTTGCTGCTAACCAGGGTAGACACTTATAGTAGCAGTGTCTGAAGAGGGGGTAGTGGGTAAGGGAGGTGGAGATATCCCTGTTCATTTGCTCTTGGAAAACCCTAGAGCTCATGGATTCCTGCATAGCTGGAATAGTAATTTACTTAGTAAAAATAATTTAGTAAAAACTTAGGTCTGGAAATGCTTTGTACCTCAGGTCATTTTGTGTGTGTGTGTGTGTGTGTGTGTGTGTGTGTGTGTGCTCTTTTTTAATTGCTTAAATTTTGTTTGTTTGTTTTTGCAGAACTGGGATTGAACTCAGGCCCTTGTGCTTGCCAGGGAAGCACTTATTCCACTGACCCATCTCCTCAGCCTTAATTGCTTAAAATTTTGAGATAGGGTCTTGCTAAGTCTTTAAGTTGCTCATCTTGTTTGAATTTATGGTTCTCCTGCCTCAGCCTGCCAGATGGGATTACAGGCATGATGAAACCCAGCTCTGTTAGCCTCTTGTCAAGTCAAGGGAAAAGCCAGAGGCCAAACCCTCGAGGCCAGTGAGCTATAGAGTATAAAGATTCGAATTTGGATCTCTGACTACATGAGTTTAAATGATCCCAGGGGAGCCATACCTTTCACCTAGTGGTAGGGAGAGAGCTAGAGGAGAGCCCTGCAGCCAGCCCTCTGTGACTCGACTCCCTTGGCTCTCCTGCCCTTGGGCTCCTACCCCCACCCTTCTTCTGGGCCTGGACAAAGGGGCTTCTGTCCTGCCAGCCCCAGCTCACAGAGCAACTGACCCACAAATGGGTTATGTAACCATGGCCCAGACAGGCCGGGGGTTGGCTGTAGGCCTTGTGGATTTGAGCCCACTGGGAGGATATCGGTGGGCTCCCCTCCTCTGGCTGGCAGCTAGGGGTGGCTACAGGCAAAAAGCTCTCAACAACATGGTGTGGGCTCCTTGGGCTTCAGGCAGTCTGAGCCTGGGGGTGGGGGGAGGTAGGGGGAATATGGACCTATCATTCTGAGGTGATGGCCTCCTTGTCAGCCACTCCTTTATGTCCTGTGAGGGTAGTGCCCATCTACACAGCAGGTTTGCGTTGACAGTGAAGGGTTGTACAGTGGAAATGCAGCTCTTTCCCTAGAGATACCCCATTTCCGGTGTTCCAGCCTTGCTGGCCACCCCCGG
Organism: Ctenomys sociabilis; assembly: GCA_004027165.1. Taxonomy (NCBI): domain Eukaryota; kingdom Metazoa; phylum Chordata; class Mammalia; order Rodentia; family Ctenomyidae; genus Ctenomys; species Ctenomys sociabilis. The sequence goes on along the minus strand of PVKA01003143.1, from coordinate 99,590 downwards.
CCCCATCTGGGTCCTTTTGAGAGACAGATTGGGTGGCTCTCTCCCTCCTACAAGTGGCAGGTGCTCAGCCAGCATCTCCAGGGAGGGGCTGTCTGTGCACATGTGAGAACCTATGTGGATGCATTACTTTGTCTTCTTTTCCCAGATGGTAACAGGCCAGGGCTCATGGCATGGTGACCCCTATACATACTCTGTACAATAGAGAATTCAAAATGCTGGCACCTGAGGTTGATGGGATGTTTATAGCCTGAGAATCTGGCTCTAGGCCATAAGGAGCCATCACCATCCACCCATGCTCTTGGGCCGTCTTGAGGGAGCTGGACAGAGCTTCTTCTTACTACATTTCCCTCTTTTCCTAGAGCTCCTGGGTTCCACTAAGAAGATCAATGTCAACTTTCAGGACCCAGATGGGTGAGTTCTCAGCTGAGATGATAGTGACTGGTGTGGGGATTCCCTGGGGAAGGCCAGGGGGCCATGTCCTCTCCTAGACTTGTCTTTTGCCTGCCCAGCTTCTCAGCTCTACATCATGCGGCCCTGAATGGCAATACAGAATTGATCTCCCTACTGCTGGAGGCTCAGGCTGCTGTGGACATCAAGGACAACAAAGGCAAGACTGGTCGAGGGCCTTGAGGCTAGGGGCAGAAGATCAAGGTCAAGGGGTGGAGTCCTCAGCCTGAATAGTCCCTCTGCCCAGGGTTTCAGCCTGGACCAAGCAAGACCTTTATGGGATTTGTGTCCTTGAGGTCAGGATGGGTTCAGAGCCAGTGTGGACTCTCAATGGCCCACCTGCCCCCCAGGCATGCGGCCCTTGCACTATGCAGCTTGGCAGGGCCGGAAGGAGCCCATGAAGCTAGTGCTGAAGGCTGGATCAGCAGTGAATGTTCCATCTGACGAGGGCCACATCCCCTTGCACCTGGCGGCCCAGCATGGTCACTATGATGTGGTGAGTCTGGGTAGGATGATGTGGTGGGAAGATGCCAGGGCTGGTGCTGTGGGAAACTGATCGTGGCCTGGATCTGCAGTCTGAGATGCTGCTGCAGCACCAATCCAACCCTTGCATGGTGGACAACTCGGGGAAGACACCTCTGGACCTGGCCTGTGAGTTTGGCCGAGTTGGGGTAAGTCTCCCTTGGGAACTGAGTAGGATTCTACCTGCCTATGCTCCTCATCAGGGGAGCAGGTAGGAGCAGTCCTAGGCTGGGGCCCTCCTACTCTGATCCCTCCTTCAAAGGTGGTCCAGCTGCTCCTGAGCAGCAATATGTGTGCGGCTTTGCTGGAACCTCGGCCTGGTGATACCACTGACCCCAATGGCACCAGTCCCCTACACCTGGCAGCCAAGAATGGCCACATTGACATCATCAGGTATAGCCAGAGATGTGGGGCGGCCTAGCCTCAGTGGCACCCATAGGCTTGAGGATTTTGTTCCTGGCCTGGGGACAAAATAGGAAGACTCTGGGATGCCACAGGGTTAGGCCTTTGGTGTGGGAGGCTTAGATAAAAGGTGACCTGGGAGGGTCAGAGAGAGGTTTTGTTTTTGTTTATGTTTTCTTTTTTTTCAAGACAGGGTCTCATTAGGTCACTACATTGCCCAAGCTGGGCTTGAATTTGTGACCTTCTTGCCTCGATCTCTCAGAACTCATTAGCTTGGGTTCTCCATTTGGTGGGTGACCTTGTAAAAACACTCAGCCTCTCTGAGCCTCAGTTCCCCATCCATAAAGCAAGGCTCACAAATATGCTTATACTAGGACTGGATGATGTAATAATAGCTATGAGGGGCTGGGCAAAGGATAGGCCCTCTGGCAAGTGCTTGCCAATTATAAGATATTGTTGTAGTCAGGACAGAGTAGTGCTAGCCCATACTTCAGCCTAAGCAGGGGATGGATCAAGACCTTGTTTGAGGGTCAGAGAGGACAGATTTGCTGAAAGGCCCTATCCACCCTCCCCACCTTCCCACCAGACTCCTCCTCCAAGCTGGCATCGATATTAACCGCCAGACCAAGTCTGGCACAGCCCTGCATGAGGCAGCACTCTGTGGGAAGACAGAAGTGGTTCGGCTGTTGTTAGATGTGAGTCTGAGGGCAGGGGGCAGCTGGGGCTGGGTGGGAGCGAGGGGGCCCCTGACAGGGTCCCATACTTTCCTATATGCAGAGCGGGATCAATGCCCAGGTGAGGAACACCTACAGCCAGACAGCCCTGGATATTGTGCACCAGTTCACCACATCACAGGCCAGCAAGGAGATCAAGCAGCTGCTACGAGGTGGGCCCAGACAGCTGAGGGTGGGATGGGGTCAGGGCTGGCAGCTCGCAGGACTGGGGGGTCCACCTCATATATTCCCAGAGGCCTCAGCGGCCCTGCAGGTCCGGGCAACCAAGGATTATTGCAACAATTACGACCTGACGAGCCTCAACGTGAAGGCCGGGGACATCATCACAGTGAGAATGGCCCTGAGGGCTACTAAGGCAGGGAAGGGTGGGACCCAGGCATGCTTACCCGGAACACGCTCCTGTAGCAGTTGGGGTGGGGGGTCACAGGACAGCAGGATCCACCTAGAGAGGCAGCCCCCTAAGGATGCTGCCCTACTTATTTGGCCAGGTCCTGGAGCAACATCCAGATGGCAGGTGGAAGGGCTGTATCCATGACAACCGGACAGGCAATGACCGGGTGGGCTATTTCCCATCCTCCCTGGGTGAGGCCATCGTCAAGAGAGCAGGCAAGTCCCACCCAGCTCTGGGGGGGGAGCAGGGAGGCACTTGGCCTGAGCTGGGGGGCCAGGAAGCAGCAAATATATTTTGCTGTACTGGTGATAAGGTTGATTTCTAGCCACTACCAGGGCGACGGTCTAGCGGTGTGTCCCACCAGTCATCTCATCAGCATCTTGCACACAGTCCTTTATTCCATGAACATTGCATGCATGCTATGCTCTAGTTCTGGGCCAGCTGCTGGAGACACATGGGGACCCAGACAAATTTTCTGGTTCTCCAGAAGCTCACCATGGAGTAGGAAGGCTGAGGGACAGTGAAGTAGACATGAAAGGGAGACTACTAGTCAGTGACAGGGAGGATTTGGAGGTGAGAAATGGCCCTGACCTAGGTGTGGTGATGCACACCTTATAATCCAAGCACTTGGGAGATAAGCAGGAGGATCACCTCAAATCTGAGGTTAGCCTGGACTACATAGTGAGTTCAAGAACAGCGTAAACTATGTGCAGCAGTTAGGATTTGGGATTCTCATATACAAAAGCATTAAGATTAGGAGCCTGGCACATGAAGAGACAGGACAGGCAAGTGTGGCTAGAGCAGAGTGAGGGGCGTGCAGGAGCAAGATGGGGTGCCCCATGGACTTGTTTCAGAAGGCTGGGAGTGGCTTACCTTTTCCAGAGGCCATAGAGACTGATAGGTAGGGCAAGAAGGCAGAAGGTACCAGTTAGAAGGCATGTCTAGGAAGTAGGTCATTTAATTCCTGGGGTGGAATTATTGGCATCAGGCTCCTGGGGAACTTCTTTCCTCACCCTCATAGAAATGGTCTTCCAGAAACCCTCAGCCCGTTAGCTCATAGGACACCTAGCCCTGGGCACCCTCAACCATTCTCCTAGTCTCAAATGTCTGAAGTGGAGAGGAGGTCTCCTGAGGGTCTCTCAAATTCCTAGCATTAGCTGGAAAGGAAGCTACAGTGTGATCTCCAGAAATGTGCACCTACCTCTGCTTGGTCCTCTTTTCATTGCCAGGTGCTAGTTGGGCAGGTACAGGGCTCAGGAAGACCTTTTTTTTTTTTTTTTTTGTGGAGCCAAGGATTGAACTCAGGCCCTTGTGCTTGCCAGGCAAGTGCTTATTCCGCTGAGCCATCTCCCTGGCCCAGAAAGACCATTCTTACTCCCTCTCTGTGCCAGGCCCGTCTGGGCAGATCAAGGACTCAGAGAGGCTGTACTTGGCCTGCAGGTTCCCGGGTAGGCAGTGAGCCAAGCGCAGCCCAGGTAGGAAGCTCATCGGGGCCCTCTGTGCCCTCTGAGGAGATCTGGGTGCTGAGGAAGCCTTTTGCAGGTAGGCCAGGGGCCCAAGGAGGGTGGAGGTGGTATCATTTGGACCATGCAGGGGTTGACACTGGCCTCACACTCCCTGTGTGGGCAGGTGGAGATCGCAGTGGCAGCATGAGCAGTGTGGCTGGTGGCAGAAGTGGTGGGGGCCACACCCTACATGCAGGCTCTGAAGGGGTCAAGGTCAGTGAGGTGGTGGCCAGGGCTGGGAAATCTGGGTGGCAGGCCTGGAGCAGCTTGGATGAGCTGGCCTTTCTGGGTTGTAGCTCCTGGCAACGGTGCTTTCCCAGAAGTCTGTTTCTGAATCCAGCCCAGGGGACAGCCCTGTCAAGCCTTCAGAGGGCACCACAGGTGAGGACCTAGCTGCACTGCTCTGAAAGGGTGGTGGCTCCAGAACATGTTTGCCCTGCCACCTCTTTTTGTCACCAGGTACAGGCAGGTCCCAGCCCCCAGTAGCCCACACTGGGCAGGTCTATGTGGAGCAGCCTCCCAAGAAGCTAGAGCCAGCATCGGAAGGCAAGGTATAGACCGGGCAGGCTCCTGGGGCTGGGTTGGGGGCAGGGGTAGACAGTCTGACTGGCATCCAGACAGTCTGCCTGGCCTGGCCACAGCAGTAGCTGGGGGCTTTTGCAAGGCCAGATCCTGTCCTTCTGTCTGTCAGTCTGTGAATGTGTCATGTGTGCATACATGTGAGTGTATAGGTGTTGTCCACTATGTAGTCTGTGAGCTAACATGTATGTGCTGTGGAGGCATACAGGGTGACTGATGTGTGTGTGCAGCAGTGTGATTGTGATCTGGGTATGCATGGGTGTACCTGCATGCATGGAAGGGAATGGATGTGAGACACATTGGTGTATACTTGGGTGCAAGGGGTTGCGTGTGCATGTACCCATGTGCTGGGAGGTGTGAGCTGCTGGCTGGGTCCTGCCCAACAGAGGAGGCACAGTGTTCCTGCTTGTGAGCACAGAGTCCACCCTCTAGGGAGCTGGAGGCAGCACTGAAGAGCCCAGCCCAAGTCCCATTCCTCAGAGTCCCCTCACATGGGGTCACACCACTTGCCTCCCCAAATGGTATGGGTGTCCTTGGTGCAGGAATGGGGGGAGGGGAAGGTCAGGAAGGCTATGACCTGAACGGCTGTACCCTCCAAGTGATCACAGAAGAAGGCTGGAGGGCTGAGGATGCTCAGTGTCCAGGATGGCAGATGATGGAGCACCAATGTCAGGCTTACCAGGTCCTGGCTGCGATGGACCATGGACAGCAGACCCAGCGCTCCGTGGCCCACCAGTTGAGCAGAAAAGGAGGTGCTGTGGTGGCCGGGGCACAGGCCTGGTAGTGGGCGGCCTGTAGCCGGTGCCTTATGTCTTCCAGAGTGCTGAGGCGGTCAGCCAGTGGCTTGCCACGTTCCAGCTGCAGCTCTATGCCCCCAACTTCACCAATGCTGGCTATGACCTTCCTACCATCAGCCGTATGACTCCTGAGGTAAGCTGCAACAGGCTGGCGGCTGGCTGCTATGCCTTTCTAGTGATGGGCCCCTGCCTCTTGCTTATGGGCTTCCACTCTGCCTAGGACCTCACAGCCATAGGTGTCACCAAGCCAGGCCATCGGAAGAAGATCACGGCAGAGATCAGCGGCCTGAACATCCCTGACTGGCTGCCTGAACACAAACCTGTAAGGCTCCTTGCATTCTGGTGGCTGAGCCAGGACCAGCAGACAGACACAGACAGATGACTACAGCTCTAACCTGCTCTCTGGGGCTCTAGAGAGCAGAGTGGAGGATGGCCCGCCAGCAGGGAGCTTCCAGACAGTGTATTTGTCTACTGCAGTCACTGGGTCCAGCCTCCCTGGGTAGGAGAGAGGTGACACTGGGGGATGGCAGGGTGAGGGGAATCTGAGGCCAGGAATGTCCCTTCTACACAGTGACACCCTAGGGCACTACTCACATGCAGAGTGTAGAAGGTCTATTTGGGAGCATCTGGCTACACAGTTGCATGTATATGCTGAATATTCTCCAGGCTCCCATAACAGTTCCACATACAGTGTATGCCATAAATGCTGACCTGTGCTGGTTCAGTTCAGGAGTTAGCACCCAGATTCTGATGGTATGTGCTCAGGCCATGGCCTATGCTGTTACAGGGATTTGCCCACATGGGGGCAACTTCTGGGCCAAAAGGAGGTAGGCTCAGGGATGCCCATCCTATGCCTGGCTTTCTGGTCTACTAAACTCCAGGGTCTACTCATCTATGGGAGAGGCACTGGTGGCAACCCAACCCCCCATCACTTCTGGGTCTAATGGTGGGGGAGATCTGCATTTATCACCCCACTTTGTTCACTCAGTCAGCAGCTCAAAGATCCTCCCAGGAGCCGTGCCTCACTCTGTCACTGGTGAGATTGAGGGCGGTGAGTGTAGGAGCATGAGTGGGTTTGACTGGGTACATAGAAATGATCGGATGTTGCTGGGTTAAGACTGCTGTGGACATTTGCACATGTGCTGATGTGGCTGTGTGATGAATATGCAGTGTGTGGGTAACCATGTCTGATGTAAGTGGGAAAACAGCAAGAGAGTGTGTTAGGCAGAGTGTGTGTATGCCTGTGTGCTCTGGACATGCAGGGTTTAGGGTGTATATGTGTACGTGTATCCAAAGTGGTATTGTGCATCTGTGTATGTGATGTGTGGGTGCATCCCCTTCAGGCACTGCGCCCATGGCTGCCTGACCAGGTGAGGAAGTACTTTCTTCCTCCTAAAACCATGTCCTGAGTATAGATGTGTGTGTGTGTGTGTGTGTGTGTGTGTGTGCACGCATTGACTCCTGTGTGTACCAGTGCCCTGTGGGTGTGCTAAAGAGCTGTCTTGGGCTCCTGCTAATGCTGTCTTCAGTAGTGACACCTTGGGTGTATTTGTTTGTCCTTCTGTTTGTCTGTGCCCTGCTGGCCCAGTACTTCTCCAATAGCTCCAAGTAGGCAGGCAGGGTGTGGGCAGCCAGCTTTGGCTGCCCCTCTGTGTCCCCTGCTCCGTAGGCTAATCTGGCCGTATGGCTGTCCATGATCGGGCTGGCACAGTACTACAAGGTGCTGGTGGATAATGGCTACGAGAACATTGATTTCATCACAGACATCACCTGGGAAGACCTGCAGGAGATCGGCATCACTAAACTGGGTGAGGCACCAGCCCTGGTCCAGCCCCCCCCTCCCCTCTGAGTTCATCTGACCTGCCCCCATGTCCCACCCAGGCCACCAAAAGAAGCTGATGCTGGCAGTGAGAAAGCTGGCAGAGCTCCAGAAGGCAGAATATGCCAAGTACGAGGGGGGACCCCTGCGTCGGAAGGCACCCCAGTCACTTGAAATGATGGCCATTGAGTCGCCACCGCCACCTGAGCCTGCTCCAGCTGACTGCCAGTCCCCTAAGATGACCACCTTCCAAGACAGTGAGCTCAGTGGTGAGCTGCAGGCTGCCATGACCGGTCCAGCTGAGGGGGGCTCTGCTGAGAAGCCTTCCAACCACCTGCCGCCCACTCCAAGGGCCACCATGCGGCAGGAGCCCAGCTTGGGTGGACGGGCTCGGCATATGAGTAGCTCTCAGGAGCTGCTAGGGGAAGGGCCCCCTGGGCCTGGCAGCCCCATGTCACGAAGCCAGGAATACCTGTTGGATGAGGGGAAGGTCCCTGGTACCCCACCTAAGGAGGTCCGGCCCAGCCGCCATGGCCACAGTGTCAAGAGGGCCAGTGTGCCCCCAGTACCTGGCAAACCACGGCAGGTCCTTCCACCAGGTGGCAGCCATTTCACACCCCCTCAGACACCCACCAAAGCCCGACCTGGCTCCCCTCAAGCCCTCACAGGATCTCATGGTCCAGCCCCAGTCACAGCCAAGGTGAAGCCCACCCCACAGCTGCTGCCTCCAGTGGAGCGGCCCATGTCACCTCGTTCCCTGCCACAGTCACCCACACACCGTGGCTTTGCCTACGTCCTACCCCAGCCTGTGGAAGGTGACACAGGGCCAGCCACTCCAGGGCCTGTGTCCCAAACCATGCCTGCTGCTGTGCCCACACTGTGCCTGCCTCCTGAGGCTGAGGCAGAACCTGGGCGGCCCAAGAAGCGTGCTCACAGTCTGAACCGCTATGCAGCATCTGACAGTGAACCAGAGCGGGATGAGCTGCTGGTGCCTGCTGCGGCAGGACCCTATGCCACAGTCCAGCGGCGTGTGGGCCGCAGCCACTCTGTGAGGGCACCTGCTGGCACCGACAAGAACGTAAACCGTAGTCAGTCCTTTGCTGTTCGGCCCCGGAAGAAGGGCCCCCCCCCACCTCCACCCAAGCGCTCCAGCTCAGCAATGGCCAGTGCCAACCTGGCCGATGAGCCAGCTCCAGATACTGAAACTGAAGACGACCAGCTGGGGGTCCGAGCACAGCGCCGGCGGGCTAGTGACCTGGCTGGTAGTGTGGACACAGGCAGTGCTGGCAGTGTGAAGAGTATAGCTGCCATGCTTGAGCTGTCTTCCATTGGGGGTGGTGGCCGGGCTGCCCGTAGACCTCCTGAGGGCCACCCTACACCTCATCCTTCCAGTCCAGAGCCAAGCCGGGTGGCCACAGTGCTAGCCTCAGTGAAGCACAAGGAGGCCATTGGGCCTGATGGTGAGGTAGTGAACCGGCGCCGCACACTCAGTGGGCCTGTCACTGGACTTTTGGCCACTGCCCGTCAGGGGCCTGGGGAGCCAACAGATCAAGGGCACTTTGTGGAAGATGGTAAGGCCCGGCAGCGGCCTCATGGTCCAGGCAAGGGAGAGGCAAGTGTTGATGGTCCACCCCTGGCTAGGGTGGAGGCCAGTGCCACACTAAAGAGGCGTATCCGGGCCAAGCAGAACCAGCAGGAAAATGTCAAGTTCATCCTGACAGAGTCTGACACAGTCAAACGTCGCCCTAAAGCCAAGGAGCGGGAGGCTGGTTCTGAGCCCATCCCGTCATTGTCCGTGTATCAGAATGGCACAGCCACAGTTCGACGACGCCCTGCCTCAGAGCAAGCTGGACCCCCAGAGCTGCCTCCCCCACCTCCACCTGCTGAACCCCCACCCACTGACCTTGTACACCTGCCCCCACTGCCCCTGCCAGAAGGTGATGCCCGAAAGCCAGCAAAGCCGCCCGTCTCCCCTAAGCCTGTTCTGACTCAGCCTGTGCCCAAGATTCAGGGCTCACCCACGCCCTCCTCCAAGAAGGTGCCCCTGCCTGGTCCTGGCAGCCCAGGTAGGTGCAGGGAGCCTGCTAGAGTATTGCAAGATCATCCCATGGTGGTGGGGGTGGGGTTTGCCTGTTTGGATTTGATGAGGCCCAGGTGGGTTAGGGTGGGACTGGCCACACACCCTCCTCCATCCATCTACCCTGTGACTTTGCCAGCCTAAGATGAAGCACCCAGGCGCAGGAGGGGATGGGGTAGGATTCCAGGTAGGATGGAGGTACAGAGGCCCTGAGGGATTCAAACAACTGGAGGGCCACTTGGCTCCAGCAGGTCACACCTTGGGAGGAGGGAGTTGGGAAGCAGTGATTACGTTTGCCCTGGGGAGACTTGGGTAGGGTTGGTTTCTGCTTCCCAGTATGCTCCACTGGCTGGGATGCCAAATGCGGCCCTTTCCACAGAAGTGAAGCGTGCGCATGGCACGCCACCTCCTGTGTCTCCCAAGCCACCACCGCCCCCCACGGCACCCAAACCGGCCAAGGCCACAGCAGGGCTCCAGTCAGGTAGTGCCACCCCGTCGCCCACACCCTCGCCAGCACGCCAGCCACCTGCTGCCCTTGCCAAGCCGGCTAGCACACCACCTTCACTGAGCACTAGCCCCGCCAAGCCTCCGTCCCCTGGCGCAACTGTGCTGCACGTGCCTGCCAAGCCCCCGCGTGCTGCTGCTGCTGTCGTTGCTGCCTCAGGGGCTCCCAGCATGCTCGACGGAGCTTCACCAGGGGATAGCGCGAGGCAGAAGCTGGAGGAGACCAGCGCTTGCCTGGCAGCTGCGCTACAAGCAGTGGAGGAGAAGATCCGGCAGGAGGACGGACAGGGCTCTCGGTAGGTGGGGGCATGCAGGGACTGGGAGATATGACACAGATGGGGATGGGCGGGGTTCTGGGCCAGACTATGGCTTGGCAGTGACCTCTCCCAGGTAGGCGGGGCACTGGCCTAAGGGGCAGGTCCTGTGCAAGTTGGGCCTCATTCACACGGGCCTGTCCCCAGCCCCTCTGTGGCCACGGAGAAGAGTACTGGCAGCATCCTAGATGACATCGGCAGCATGTTCGATGACCTGGCTGATCAGCTGGACGCCATGCTGGAGTGAGTGGCTGTCCTCGCCTGACCCGCTGCCCGTGGGCTCCAGCCTGCACACTGACTTTACCTCAGGACGGAACCCTCCAGGCGCGGGTGGGCAGGTCTGCCCAATTCTCGGCACAAGCACAACTCTCATCCTGGCCCAGACCAGTGTCCGCCAGCAGGACCACCTGGCCAGGGGCTCCAAGGGCTCTGGGTGGACACGCTGCCCCGTGGTGCCCAGCCCTATCTGCTGCTCCCTGTGCAATAACTGCTGGGCCATAGCCGCCGCCTCGGAGTGGAAGGCTGCCCTCCCCCTGGTCGGAGAAGGTGAGGTGGGGCAGCTGCTGTCACCACCTCCCCAATCTGTGGCAGAGCACAGGCCAATGCCCAGCACAGAACTGCCCATTGGGGAACCTCTGCCAGCTGTTCTGGCGCAGCACAAGGGACAGGGGGCTAAGGTTGGCTACCCCACTGCACCCCCAGAATATAAGCTATCAAAAGTATTAATTTATTGGGAATGAGCTAAGGCAGATTTCCCCAGAGAAACAAAAAGGTATAACTTTAACAAATATATATTTAAAGAAGAAATATTATTGATTATATTAGAAAACCATTTACCAACTGAAAGGACACTGGTGCCCAGCTTGAGATTAAAGCTGTCAGGGACCCAGGCCACCTATCTGTGTGTCCTTCCCTCCCTGTATCTATGAGTGGCCATGCCCTGGCCATGAACACACATAGGAGATTCTGGGGAGGGGCTCTGCCCAGCGTCTCTCCCTTGCTCCTCTCTTGTAACTTCTCTGCATTGGAAGAACTTGAAGGATGTGCCTTGCTGGCTGAAAGGCTGTGTCCTCTGTGCCCGATTGTGGGAGGGCTTTCTCCTCTGGGGCTGGCCATGCCCTGGGGTTGCTGGTAGGAGTGCCCTAGGGCAGCATGTAATCTTGGGCATGTCAGCCAAGTGACAGCAGTATGGGTACAGAGGTATGCATGCCAGACTGTGGGTAGATGTGAGTGCGAGGGAGTCTGACTCCTTCCCCAGGGCCTCATTCAGTTCCCATGGATGCTTCTGCTCATGGTCCAGGCTGTGTTGTGTGGTCATTTTCGTCCTCTCTTTCTCTCCTCCTCCTTCCTTCTAAAAAGTACTGACTGGTCTCCTCTATTGTGTTTGCTGATCCACAAGTGTTGGGCACAACTTTGACATTTCTTAAAAAAAACAAAACAAAACAAAACTTAAAAACCACTGAAAACCAGCAATTGTGCTGCAGGCTGATGGAGGGGGCCAGGTAGGGTGATGTCTTGGCATGGGTCCTCCTTCAACTGTCACACCTGGGGCTTCCTGGTGAGTTGACTAGCCAGCCATCAGTGGGCAGCCCAGGCTGGGGCTCTGGCAGGTGGGATGGGGGATCGTCTGGGCAGGGAACTGATGTCAGCTGGCTGTCAATAAACAGCAGAAATCAGAGCTGCTTGGTTCACTCTTTGAGGCTGTGGTGTTGGGGAAAATGGGACTAGAAGCCAGGAGCCAAGTTTGTGGCACCTCCTCCTTCAGGCAAAGAGGGACCCAACTTCCCTCACATGCTGCTGGTGCCTGTGCACATCCCCAGGGCCAGACACAGGCCCCTGGCCCCAGGACCTCTCTCTACTCAACAGCCACAGTCTGTGCCACTTTTATTTCAATCAGGAAGTAATCAAATCTATATACAGTCTAAAAACAGTAGAAAAGGTGAGTAAAAAGGCTCTTAGTTCATCTGGTGTATAGATGAAGGGGTGGGTTGTAGTGTCGTACCTGGCACCCAGAGGTTCCTGGGCCTTGCCCTGGCAAGAGTGAAGGCAGGGCCTAGTGGAGGGAGGAGGCTTGCTGGAGTGTAGAGTAGGGTGGACACTGCTTGGCCACTTGAGCACAGTTACCTGCCCCCACATCGCAGGCAGAAGCCCAAAGACCACCTTGTGTGGCCAGCCTGGCTCAGGCAAGGCCCAGAGAGAGTTGAGGCCTGGGATTCTGTTAGCATGTCCAAACCTGCAAGGAAAGGGGCTCTGTTTCAGGTAACCCTGTGCTCTAGGTATACCTGGTGATAACACTTGCCTTTCACTGCCACTTGCTTCTAGCTCCTTGTCCCCCTCCCCCTGCTCCATCCATCAGCTTCTTTGGGTGGCTGGGACCACAGGCACTGACCTTCACGGTACTATCCACAGCCCCTGAGAAGAGCCGGCCCCGGGACACAGCCAGAGCAGTCACACTGCCTTGGTGGCGGAGTAAGGTCTGTGTGCAGATCATGTTGTCCATACTCCAGACCTGGGGGGTACACAGGATGTGAGGGTATGCTTAGGCCCAGCCACCCTCCTTTTGGGCCTCCTGCTGCTACAGTTGGGCTAGTACATACACGGAGGGACCGGTCATAGGATGCACTGAAGACTTTGGTCTGGTCTGGTGTTGAGATGACTGCCAGGGCGTACACAGTGCCTACATGGCCTGTGAGGGTCCGCACTTGCTCCTTGGACTCGATGTCCCACACCTGAGAGGGGGTAGGCACAGGCCAGTCAGAGACCCAAAATGAAGGAACCAGTCAGTGCTTCCCTTAGGCACCTGGCCCTTACATGGATGAGGTTCTCATAGGTGCCACAGACAATGTGGTGATTCGTCACAGCAATAGAGTAGACACTGCCACCAGATGTCTGCAGGACGTGGATACAGTCAAGGGTCCGGATGTCCCAGATCTATGGGCAAATGTGGTCACTTGGTCCCAAGGCCAGGTAGATACCAGGAGGCAGCTCACCCATGCAGGAGTCCATGCATCATGATGAGTACAGGGCAGAGAAAACCTTCAAGGGCCATCTGAGAAGTGAGGAAGAGGGTGTGGCCCTGCCACTAAGGTGGTTCTGTATACCTTGATTGTCTGGTAGGAGCCACTGTATAGGTAGCTCTGGGCTGCTACCAGGGCCCGCACCCAGTGGTTGAGGCCTGTGAGCTCCTTCTTCAACTTGAGCTCAGTGCCCACGATGTCCCAGACCTGTGGAAATGGCTATGAGCAGGGGCTGAGTATGCACCCAGGGGCCCAAATATGTGTGCATGCCCTCTGCCTATACCTTGATGGCCTTCAGGGAGCCACTGAAGAGCATGTTGTGAGAGGATACAAGGGTGCACACAGGGTTGTCATGGGCCCGGATGGTGTTCACCTTCTGCAGGTTCTGGATGTCCCATACCTGAAAGGATGAATAGCAAGCCTCAGTGTCCAGCCCTATTATACGGAGTTTATAGCACTAAGGAAAAAACGCTTGCTGGGTCACCTCCCACCCCTGCCTGTCTGTGGGCCCTACTCACGATGATGGTACAATCTGCAGAACCACTGTATAGTTTGCACCTGGAGAAGCAAAGTCAGTGTATGAGGGCAGGGGAAACCATGACCCTGGATAACACAGTCCTATCTGCGCCATAGGAACCAACAGCTTGGCCTGATATCAGGACCAATGCTGCTTCCCTGAGCCAGGCCTTATCTGTGTGGAAACTTTGGAAGTGGTGGCCTCAGTGTGATGCCTGCCTAGATAGCTTCTGACCAATGGGAAGGAGTCCCTGCCCTTAACACCAAGTCTCAGAGCTGGCTGCTGCTTCCAGTAAGTGAGCAGCCTTTCCTTTCCACACATGAATGTTTATATACAGTCTCATGACATGAACCAAGAGGGCAGGTCTAGGGAAGAGGACATCCAGAGCATGGAGGTAGCTGTTCCATGGACGCAGTTACACTCGTGACACTATGCTACACCCATCTCAACTTTCTTAAACAGTTCCGATGCCAGCCTTTGTGAGCACACAACTCTGGAAATGGAGCCTACAAGGGCCTATACAATACCATACAGAAGACCAGCACTGCTCAGGTTCAGGGACCTCTACAGGGTGGGAGTCAGATGTACAGCTACACAGGCTCAAGTTCATGGCTTATGACCCAGGGAGTAGCAGCACATTATCTTGTCTGCAAGGTCAAGAGGCATGTGTCCAGACTCACCCCTGGATGCAGAGAGCCAGCACGATGCCGTCATGACCTTCTAGTGTTTTCTGGCACTTATATGTGGTACATGTGTCCCACACCTGCAAAAACCAGCATCAAATTGGGTTCCAAAAGGGTCATCTCAGTGCCAATACCAAGATAAGGATGGCAGTCAAGGGGCCGGGGAGATGGCTGAGTGGAATAAGCGCTTCCCTGGCAAGAGCAAGGACCTGAGTTCAATCTCTAGTTCCGCAAAAAAAAAAAAAAAAAAGGATAGCAGTCAGCCAAGGGAAAAAGCTCAGTCTCAGAAGGCCCAAGTTGGTAAGGCTGGCATGCAGTATACAACCCAGCCTGGCAAGGCTACAGAGACCATGAGGCAGGATCTTACCCACCTTGATAGTCTTGTCAGAAGAGCCACTGAAGAGTAGATCACCCATGGAGTAGACACAGAGACACCAGACAGGACCCTGGTGGCCCACAAAAGTCCCTTTGCACTTGAAGATCTGCTGAGGGTCATAGGCTGCAAAGTGAAGAACACAGTGAGGGACCCAGTAGGGCCCTAGGGACAGCAGGTGAGAGTAGTAGTATACTCACATCCTAGGATGCCCATGTTCAACCGTGCATTGATATGGGATAGCTCATCCTGCAAGGCCAAGAGCAGTGAAGGGCAAATGGGTGAAGCTGTATGGCCACCAGTACAGCCACAGAGCTCAGAGGCTTGGCTCTGGCCATGGGCAGCAGCAGCTCTCTCCAGAACTCAGGCCCCTAACCCCAACTAGTGGGAGCAGAAGTCAGTGGGGGAGGGCTGCCTGCCCACTGGGGCTCAATGCCGCCCTTCTATATCTCAGTCACCCTCAGTCCCGAAGCCTGCTCACATTCAGCATGGATGCATCCCTCCGGAACTCCATGAGGTCCTCGCTGAGTTTGCTCTGGTTCTCATCCAGGACATCTGAGCAGCAGGAGAGGAGGCGTCACTGGGGTCAGGCACAGTGGCTGTACCCTGTGCCCTCCAGGCTGGTCCTCACCAAACTTGAGCTCGAGGCTCTTCTCTAGTTGGTCGATCTTCTCTGAGAGCTTGCCCAGCATAGAGCGCAGAAAGGCGATCTCCTGGTCCTTTTGTGCCAGTGCTACATGCATCTCGTGGAAGCGGTCATCTGTCTGCTGCAGGAATTCCTTCAGGCCCTCAAAACGGCATGTCTCCAGATGTGTCTCGTATGTGTCCTGGTTCCCAATGAATGTACACCTGGGGGGCAGGGACAGGACATCTGCCCACCTGCCTGCCCAGGAGGGCCTTTATCTTCCTAAACCCAAGAAGCCCTTGAAAATCTTCCACTGCCAGGCCCTCCACCCCCAGATCTAGCTGCTCTGCCACTTGCCATACCTCTGCCACCCAGTAGCCAGCAGCTATTTTACCAGAAAAATTCAATCATGAGTCCTTTAAGTACTCTACCCCCTGGGAATAAAACAAACTCTCACTGGCCTTCCTGCCCTGAAAACCAAGTTCCTCCTCTCTGCTCTCAACTGTTTGCTCAAGCTGCCATGCTGAGCCAGACCCTGGCACATCTGGCGGACACCTTCCCCAATATACCAGCTCCCCATCCTGCCCAGTCCCTTTTCTGTAATGCCATGGGGCTCGAACCTCTTGGGCTCCTAGATCTCGGTTGTGCTGATGGGGACGGGACAGACCTGGCTCCTGGCTCAGGTTCATCCCTGCAGTCCCAGAACACAGGGTTCTCTCTCCCAGCAATGCTGAGGACAACTTGGGATCCCACCCACCCTCACCCACTCACCCGTACTTGGAGTGGGGACACTTGATATGCTCGCATTCCTTGAGGTGGGCCTCGAGGTTCATCTTGAGGAGGGGAGGACAGCTGGGGTTGTTGGGGCAGCGCACTGGCCTGTAGTCACAGCTGCTTTCGTGATCCCTGTGTGAAGATGGGACTCAAGGTCTGAACCAAGGCCCAATAGTGAAGTTAGGAACTGGGTGCGGGGCGTACTTACTTTCGGGCACTGAGCTTTATGGTGAAGGGGCACCCCCGGGGGTCCACCTCAAAGACGCTGGGCTTCCCCACACCTGCCACGCGACAGCCGTGCCTGCAGTGGATGAAGAGCTCCCCAATCTGCTCAGCCACCGCAATGTTGTTCACCACCACTGTCAGTTTGGCGTTGTCCACGGGACATTTCTCTGGGGAGGGGCAGCATGCTAATCCTACAGCCTGCCACATCAACCCCTCCCTGGGTGCGAGAGCCTTCTAGGTGCATGATTCACCCGGTCATCCGCCGCACTGAGGCACAGGACTATGTGCATAGGTGGGCCAGCCAGGGATGACATGGTCATTGAAGCTCTTAGGTAAGCTGGGAAGGTATTGGGAAGGGTTAAGGGGACAGATGGGTGGGGAAAGGCAGTCAAGTGCGCCTAACAGTGGAATGGAGCCAGCCAGCCAGAGGCAGGAGTAGCTGGGGACAGCATCTTTTAACAAAGTGTAGGTACCAACACTTGGAGGTCCCATCCCATGCCTGCCATGGGGAGGACTCTTGGTAGGGAGACAATAGGAATTCTGGCCTCAGTGCCCACTGTGGAGGCCCTGAGCTTGGTCTTAGTGCTGCAGTCCTGGCCCAGGCCAAGAGGAGGCCAAGGGTGCTGGACATGCACAGGCTATACACCTTCTCCAACCTCCTGAATCACAATATGAAGCAGATGCCTGGAACCACACCTGAGAACCCCACAACCCCAAGGGTTAGAAGCCTGGGATTAGGAATGAGCCATGGCCTCTGCTTAGTAGTCAGGGACCCAAGCAAGACTGAGACCACTCACTCCCACCCTATCACAAGGTGGCCAGACCCAGATGGGAAGGAGGGACCTACCTGATTTCAAGGCACATCTTCTACAGAACGTGTGCTACAGGGACAAAGAACAGGCATAGGGTATAGGCACAATCTTTACCTCATGTTTTCCCCCCATGTATTTGGTACAGGGTCTCACTACACAGCTCTAACTCAGGTGATCTTCCTGTTTTCAGCCTCCTCAGGGCTGGGATTGCAGGTCTTGGTGGCCAGCTCAGCATGCCCAGGGGTGGGGCTGACATAACATGTGCCAGGGATTCAACCCTGGTCCCTGTACTTGCCTAAGCAGGTGTTTAGTCCACTGAGCTATCTTGCCGGCTACCTTATCTCATGTTAAGTCCAGGAGGTGGCTCAGGGTTTATCACCACTTTATGTGCAATGCAGAAGGTACCAGCTAGGCCAGCCAGACCAGCTATATGACAAAGGCCCAGGCCTACAGGAAGTGAGCCAGTAGCCCACCACACTGAATTGGGGTGAGAAGCTTAGGTGAGGGGAAGGGGCCCCGTAGGGTGCCCTCACCCCACATGTGGTGATCACAGGGTCCTTGAACACGCTACAGCAGAGCTGGCAGCACAGCTTCACTGAGGGCTGCTCAGAAAACACCAGTGGCTCCTGAAATAAGCAGACCAAAGGAAGGTGAAAGGGAAAGGGGTCAGGATGCAGACATGGCCAGGGAGGCCACTTGGCCCATCCCAACCACCTAAGACCTATCCTGGGAAGATACTGAGGCTGAGGGAGGGGGCTGGTTTTAGAGGGCCAAGGAGAGGAAGCAGGGGCTCTGGCCAGAGACAGAGCTCAAGCAGAAAGGGCTGTGTCCAGCACTGTGGGCAGCAGGTCCACCACAGCCTTCCCCTGCTCTCATTTGCCCTTCCTGCTGGAATTAAGAGTACAAAGAGCCTCCTGAGATGGGGGAGGGAGGTGTGTCTAGGGGACCTGGCCTGGTCCCTCAGTCCCAACATGTACCAGGGAGGACCGGAAGCCCTGACCATGCCTGAGAAGATGCCCCACGGCACTGCAGCACAATGACAACCCTGGAAGACCCTCCCCAGCCAGCTGCCCACACCTACCGGCTCCTCTTCCTCTTCAGGCAGTGAGAATGTGGAACGCAAGGACATGCTGGACTCGGAGTGCAGGGAGCGCACGGAGATGGCGGAGTCGGAACGGCGGGGAGTGTTGATAGGGGGCTGCACAGAGACAGGCAACCCATCAGAAGGCTCCGTGCAGTGGGAAGACCGGAGGGTGCAGCAGCCTGGGGCCACCTTGCCCCAGTAGGTATTCTCAGGGACCACAGAAGCTGTGGCCGTCTGTCTGCCTGGGCCAGCCTGGGCCCTGGTGCTGGGCTGCTTGCTTTCCACTGCCAACTTTCTTTGTGTAAATGGAGAGACTTCCTGCTATTCAATTCTACGAGGACACGCTCAGGCTGCTTCCTGCTTCCTGCGAGGGAACATAGGCCACAGAGGGGGTGCCTCTACCAGCCAATCCTGGAGTACCATGGGCCCCAGGACTGCTAGATGGATGAGAATGGAAAGCAGACCCAGCAGAGGCTGCTGGGTTCCAGACGCCTGCCTGGCATCACCACCCGGGGGACATTGGACACAGTCTGGGAGGCTAATAGAGGAATCAGGGACAGCCCTAGCTTAAGCATCTGAGTACTAAGATGAGGGCACAGGTGCCTGCTTCTTCCTGAGCCACAGTGAGGGCTTGGAGGACACTAGGGGGAAGAGGCAGGCACAGTCCTTTCCTGCCTTCTGACCCTAGAAACCTCCACGTTTCTAAGATCTGTTAGTTCCCATAGCTTCTTCCTTCAGGTTCTGATAAAACTGGTAGCCACACTCTTAAGCCACAACCTTTGAAAAGTAGCATGTAAACACTTGACCCATCCCCCATGCCACAAACAACCTGAGGGAAAGAGCCCAGTGCTTGCCAGCCCAGCTGTGACGCTCCATAGTGCAGAGGCATAGCCAGTCCCAAGAATGGATATCCCTGAGCAGGTAGCAGAGAAAAGGAACACATACTTTCCACACCAGCATGGTATCCCATCTCCTGCCACAGTGCCCCATGTGGCCTGTCTACAGAAATACCATATGAGGATCAGAGGAGAAAGTAAGAGGAAGTGAGTCAAATATCCCCATGGCTGGTGATGAAAACAAGAGAGGCAAGAACAAGATCAGACAGGAGCAAGTGGGAGCTTCGCTCACATCTGCCCACCAGCTAGGGGCTCCTCCTGGGATCACACTGTCCTTGGCCCAGGGCTAAGGGAAAAGAAGGTCCAGCTGCCTCAAGTGAAATAGTCAGAGGTCTTTGACAGAGATGAGGCAGGCTGAGGTTAGAGGGCAGGACACTGGTCTACCTGACTCCCTGGAATCACATGGACAACCTATGTGCTTGCTCATTTAACAAAATGGGTTATCATTCTACTAAACAAGAAAAAAAAAAAAAAAAAAAAAAAAAGGTCTGGCCTCTGAGGATTAGGGGTTGCCTCAGTCCTGAGGAAGCCTACTTCTGCAGGAGAGCCAGATAAAGTCACCAGCAGGCTGCAAACCCCAGCTCACCTGGCAAAGTGAGTGTGAGCACAAAGGTGTCTGCCCAGTTTACCTGCCTCTCAGCTACTCTGCCCCTGTGCCTCTCAGGGATTAGTCCTCTCAAGGTCAGCCCCTACTCCTCTGGCAGTCTCAGAGCCTGTGCTCTGAGCACCAGCGACTCCACTGCCAGGGAATGGCCACCAGGAGCCTACTCACAGGACTCAGGCACCAACAGCCGGCCAGCAGCCCAGAACCCTTCCTTTCTCACACAACCAGAAGCAAGATGTTCTCCAGCTCTTCCCAGGACTTAATAGAGGCTCCTAAGCCCCACTGCCCTGCTGACACCACAACTTGGGCCCACCGCTGTGTTCCTATCTCCTAGTCAGGACTCCCTCTTCAACCTCCTGTACTCCCACGTATTCTCTCCCTAGCAGTAAAGGAAGCTTTGAAAACCAGAATTTTGGGGGTTAGGGAGATGGCTCAGTGGAATAAGCACTTCCCTGGCAAGCGCAAGGGCCTGAGTTCAATCTCCAGTTCCACAAAAAAAAAAAAAGAAAAAGAAAGAAAGAAAGAAAAAAATTTACCTGTCACCCTCCTTAAGACGAAATTAAATGTACCTTGTTCTGGTCTTCAGATATACCTTCTAACCTAGCTCTGCAATCTGGCTGCCTGTGCCTCTACTACCAGGCCCAGGGTCCTCCTAGGAGACTCGGGGTCTCACTACACGGGTTCAAAACTTGCTGTCCACATGTGCCCCATTCCCTCAGCCTGGAATCAGTTCTTTGCCACTGGCCTACAGTGGGCCTGGTCTACAGGACAGAGGGCAAAGGGGAAGCCAAGGCCTACCATGCTGTCATCCTCATCCCTTGGGGAGTAGGCAAGGGTGCTGGAGGAGGAAGGTGTCCTTCGGTGCTGTTTGTACGTGCTGCTTCCATCAGCTGTGAGAGAAGAGAGAAGGGGAAGGCCAGGTACCATGAGCACAGGTTGTACAGAGCCCTGGCCCAAACTGTAGGACAATAGGACAGGCAGTGGGTAGACAAAGGGCTCAGCTGGTAGAGCCTGTGTATTATGTGGGGTCCTGTGGCTATACTATCTCTAGCTCTTGACCTTTTGTCTCTGGCAGGGATGGGAAGGCAGTGCTGGGGTTGTCCCAAGGTAAAGCCAGTGCCAGGAGTGTGGCCCAGAGGTTCAGCCTGCAGCTGGATAGTCCTGGGCCCCTGCCCTGACTACTCCAGGAGATGCAGCTGCTGCTGCTTTTCTTTACTAGAGAGCCTTAACATTGAGCTGTATCCATAGCCCTTAATGTTTATTTTATTTATTTTTAAGACAGGGCTTCATTCAGTTGCTCTGGCTAAGCTTGAATTTACAATCTTCCTGCCTCAGCCTCCCAGAGTGCTGGGATTATAGGTATGTACCAATGTACCACCATTCTTGGCTCAGGAGGGGCTTTTGAGCTCTACATGTCCAGCACCCATCCTGGCCTGAGGCACTCTGTACCTAGCTTAGGTGTACAAACAATAGCAAATGATGACACCTGAGTGACACACACAACCGTATCTTGTGTGACCTTTAGGGGTAACTTCCAAGTAAGTTCTCTGACGGTCCATGGGCTCATGGTTCTCAGCTGGTTCATGGTATGCCCAGGACCACATCTTGTTGGTCTGGTCTTCTTACCTCATTCCCTGACACAGCCAGAACCATCAACAGTTCACAGCCTTCCTTGAGGGAAGAGGCTGAGATGCTCTCTCCCTTCTCCTTCCCACACTGTTCCTAGTCAACCTGGCTAAGAGCAGGGCAGCCCTGTCATTTCCATGTGGGAGCCAGAGAAACCCACATCACTGTGCTATAAGCAACTCACTCCTTCAGCCAGATGCTGAAGGGTAGAGGCTACCAGGCCCAGCCAGGTCCAGCATCAAGACAACTAGACCCAAAGGCCTGAACTCAAGATCAGGGCTTCAAATGACTGACCTCTCACTGGGCCTTAGTTTCCCTATCTGTGTAAGAGGGGCCAGATGAGGCATCATCGGTGCTTTGCTACTCAGCTGACCCCTTACTCCCACCACCACCCAGGCATAAGGATATGAGGGCGCAAGGGGCTTCTCTGTCCCTAGAGCTTTCAACATTTGTGACAAGTGCCACATGGCCTAGAAAAGTAGATGCATGTAGCCGGGCATAGTGGCTTTCACCTGTAATCCCAGCACTCAGGAGGCCAGAGGATGTCCAAGAGTTTGAGGCAAGTCTGAGCTACATAGTAAGTTCAAGGCCAGCCCCTGAACTACTATATATGATGAGACCATGTCTCAAAACAAACAAACAACAACGGCAAAAAAGAAATCTCTTCTGGGGGAGGGAGATCAACTTTAGATGATTTTTTTTTCTCCCTCAGAAAAAGCCACAAAAGGCCAGGCTGCACATATAGCAAAAGGAGCTGGTATGAGTGGTGTATCTGGTGGTGGGGAACCTTTGGCTAGATTTAAACAGAGGAAACCTTATCAAGGCAATTAAAAAGCCAGTTAGGGCCAGGAAAATAGCTCAGTGACATAAGCACCTGCCTGGCAAACTCAAGGTCCCAAGTTCAATCCCTGGGTACGGGAATAGGGGTGGGAGCCAGTTAGTAGCGGGTGAACTCCTGCAGCAGCCCTGCGCCTCCAGGAGGAATACAGTATGGTCTACCGCTTTCTCCAAACTTCTGGACAACAGTGGAAGGCTGAGGCCTAGTACCACAACCTCTCAGGGGTTAGGCGCCTGGGGTTGGGAATCACTATGGTCACTATGTGGCTGCGGTGCCAGGAAAAGTCAGTATAACCCTTGATGAAGAGGTGGTAGGCCAGGGGCCAGGAGGAGGTGACAGGATGATGCTAGGGAAAGACAGCAGCAGGGGCTTAGGCACCGCAGTGGAATGACGCTCCTGTCTAGCAGGGGACACTTCAGAATTGGACACAGCAAGGAAGAGGTCAGAGCTGACTACCCATTCTCTAACACCAGAAGCGAGCACCCACCACACCCAGTAAGTGTCCCCGGGGCTGGGGGCCCAGCTTCTTCCCATGCACAGGCTCACTGGCTCACCTTTGGTGATGGTGGTTACAGCTGAAAAGGCGGGCCCGAAGGTCGTTTCCATTCTGGTCTAAGAGAGAACATGGACACACTAACATGCTTCCCCATGGCCCAGCCATATGCATGCACTGCAGGGACCCACCAACAGCACATATATACCCACCCTAGACCCCCTACGTAGGTACAGGACTGCTCTGGAAGTTCCACAGTTTGAAGTTATCAGAGCACACTGAGGCAGGAGTATACAAAGAGGGTAGCCCCTTACCCCGGTGCTGACGTCTGGGGAAGGAAGGTTGGTGGGCCCCCCGGAGAAGCGGTTGTAGCGGGTGCTCTTGCCCGAGCTCATGCTCTAGAGAAGCATGCGGGGTCCTTGGGCAGCATCGCCTGCAGATGGGACATGAATGGGGGGGCTTGACAGGCAGCACCATGCCCTGGCTGGTCCACTGCAGGGCTCATGGTGACCTTTTCCTATCCTCACTTAGTGAGATAGGAGAAAGCCTAACTTGGTGGGTCCACAATAGGCAAGTCCTCCTTCCTGCCCAGGTCTGCACAAGCCCCAGGATCAGGCAGGTGTAGCCATGAAGGCAGCCAGCCCTCAGCTTCACCATCCCTCAAGGCTGAGCCCTGAAGAGCCCGTCCAGCTCTCTACCACAGAGACTCCCACCCATGCTGTCTGCTCTTCTGGGTTGTGAATCATAGCTGGTCACTTTCAGGCCTGCCCCTCTGCAGGCCAAATGTCCCTGGGGCCAAGGTTGGGCCTCAGCAGGCATCTCTACCTGCCCACTGGACCTGTCCCACATATGGCACATATCACGACAGGATGCTGTCATGCAGGGACCCACCCAGGGTAAGACAAATGTTTCAAGCTACACAAAATACTGTTATGACCTGATCAGACTCAGTCTATATGAAGGCAGGGCCCAGGTCACACCTCAAGAGAGAACCCATGGGTTAAAGTCCTGGGAGCTCAACTTCTAAGCATAATTACATAAAAAATTTCACAGGAAGACTGGAGCCCAAACTTCTGACTCCATGCAGGTCACTAGTACCTCAAAAAGCACTGCTCAGGGGCTTGAGGACTGGAAGATAAGGAAAGCACAAAGGGGCCACAAACAATCCCCACACTCCCCCAAAGAAAGGCTCTGTGTTGGGGTCGGGGGACGGTGCCCCTTGACAGGCCAAGCCAGGGGCACCTACAAGAAAAGGAAGCACAAAGAGAAAGGGAGACTGGTCACACTCAGACGGGTTCCACGAATGGAGCTGTCTACTGTTAAGACAATGCTTTCTGCCCTGCTGCATAGCATGCAGCCCCTCGGAGCTGGTGTCCCCAATCTCAAAAACCCGCAGTTTGCAAGCTACCAGGGTATGACGGACTGAGATTGCTCAACCGCTTCAGGCAAGGAGGCCTTATCCTGCCCTCCCACATTTGATCAATTTCCAGCTTTGGCAGCTCCCAATAGTCATAGTTACAAAGGAGCTCTCCATGGGAAGGCAGGCCACACACACACACACACACCGTGACTCCTGCCATTAGGTTCATGTGTACCGTCCCACTAGGGGGCGAGTGCAGCACCCAGTAATATGCACTCCAAGTTCCCTACAAAAAGATGGGACCTCAGAACCAGTTTTCTCCCAGGGAAGAGACTGGTGGTGGAGTGCCTAGCCCAGTGGCCTATACCAAGCCTCTGTTGGATGGGCAAGAAACAGGAGAGGAACAAGTTCCAGGAGGGTCTGGCTCGGTTACTTGCCACTGTGCACCAAAAAGTGGACATGTCTGTTGTGGCCCAGCCCTGCAGAACACAGCATGGAGACAGCCCAGCTGCTTCTGGAATCTTCTCCAACAGGCCCTTGATAGTGTATATCCTAGCATATACACTCTAGGATAGCACTGTCACCCACTACCATTGCCACAAAGTAAGTCTTGGTCCACTGAGTAGGCCTCATCTCAGCCCTCAAGGAGGGGCTGGCTTCTGCTCTGTTCACCACCTCTGTTAACTGCTTGTCTTTTTCTCCTTACAATGCCCACACTCCACTTGCCTCTGCAACTGCCATCTGCAGTGCCACCCACCTGCTATGGGTCTACTCAGCCTTCAGGGCTCAGGCTCCAAATAACCATTTTGCAGACTGGAGATGGTTCTTTTGTAATTTTTGGTTTGTTTGTACTGGGGATTGAACTTAGAACCTTGCACTTGTCAGGAAGGCAGTTATGCCACTGAGCTATCTGCCTGGCCCTTGAGAATGGTTCTTGAACCCTGCAGCCAGAATTGTTTATTACCTGGCTCCTGGCACTAAGCATCCTTAGGTCTAGGTGGTTGGGTGGGATACCAAGAGCTTATCCAAGACTTCCCTCTCTCAGTCCCAGGCCCCTGCCACACTCATCACTGTTGACTTATCAGTGTACACATTTGGCTACACCACATTGGCTTCTTCCACCCTATGCACCAGCCTCAGCACCCAACAGAGACTGCTCCACTTATATCCCTGGCCTGACTGATTTTTGGGCGTGGCTGTACGCCTGCAGACAGGCCCAGAGGAGATGGTCCTGAGGCAAAGATGTGAATGTGGCAAGTCTGGAAGCAATGTTTTGACCCTGCCTGTGTCTCCCTCCATGCCTCTAGCAGGAAGGTCCAGGATGGGTGGCCAGGACATCTGCTTGCAACCCTGAGTGAGGATACCCCTGCCACTGGGAGCCCCAGACAGCCTGAAGCTGAGAGCTTTGGGACTTGCCCATCAGATGCAAAGTTTCATCACTTCTGAGAACTTAAGGCTGACTCACAAGGAGGCCTTAGAAGAAACTGACCTCAATTTCACAAACCCATGTGATTCCCTCACTGTTAGCTGCCAGGGCCACTAGGCCAGCTTGAAGGTCCACCAAGTGATGCCAAGCCCAGCAGGCAGGACCCCAGCCAACACTCTCCCTGGGACATTAAGACAGGGAGAGCCCAGCACACACAACTTCAGTTTGGGAAAGCAGTGTCTTCTCTCTCCCTCTGAGGTGAGGTAAACAGAAAGAAAGGCAAGCAGGGTAACATGCAAATCTCCCAGAAATCCTAAATAGGCCAATAGCAGCCAGGCCTACAAATATGACACTGGAGTGGGATGCACAGGACCAACCCAAAAGCCAGGTTGAGCAGGGAAAGAGGTAGGTAGACCACAGCTTGGCCTGGTAAGCTGTTTCCTAGTTCACATGCATACAGTCCTAGCCAGAGGCCCAAGGATGGACAGGTCCCCAGACTGGAGTCCATCAACCTTATTTGTGTGGCCCTCCCTTGAAGCAGTTATTTGTTCCTAACATTTTGCCCTTTTTTTTTAAAGACAAAGTTTTGCTCTGTAATTTACTCATTATCTTTTTGTTTTGCTTTTTTGGGCTACTGGGAATCAAACAACCTCAGGCTTGCCAGGTAGGTGCTATGCCATTGATCTACATCCCCAGCCCCTTGGTCTGTAATTTAGGCTGGTCTTCAACTAACAGCAGTCCTCTTGTCTCAGCCTCCCAAGTACTGTGATTACAAGTGTATATTCTCAGTATTTTGGAACAGAGCAAGATGCCTAAAGCCTCCCCTCAATCATGTTCTCCAGCCACTGAGATTTTCAATAATGTCCTCCCTGGTGTTCTAGGCCCAGGCCCCAGACAGGAGGTGTATGCTCTGCAAGCTAACCCCCTAGGAAGCATCTCTGGGAAGTATAAGCTCAGCAGCTTAACACCAGGTGTCCCCACGAGTGCCTTGGGCCTCCAGAATGGGAATAGAAACCTCTGCCCCATCCCCACTCTGCTGAGACTCTGGGGTCGGAAGGAAGTTGTCAGCAAGATTAACCATTCTCTGTACCTTGGAAGCCTGCCTCTCCTGATTACAGTTCCTGGTGCCAGTATGAATGGGGAACAGCCTTCCCCAGGGTTGGTACCCTTGTCCCCACCACTCCCCTGTTCCTCCTTTCCAAGTGTAACTAACACCACCTGCCTGTCTTCTGGGCTAAGTGCCCCCAAAGACCAGGAGATAGGATCTTTTAGAGAGCAAAGGTCCTGAGAAAACTAAACAGAGCTGTCCATCTGGGTGTTACAGGTAAGTGCGATCCAAGGGTACTCAGGGTCCTCCAGAGCAAGGCAGGGTAGGTTGTAGGAAAAGGTAATCTCTCTCCCTAGTCTACTCTACCATCCCTCTCTACTTGGAGACAATGCAGTGCAGCCTCTTACCCTACTTCATCTGAGTCTGAGGCCAAGATGCAGAGGTCTTCGTGTACTCACATCCATTCATTCCTGGGCCCTGCTACCTGTCCAATGTGGAGTGGAAGAGATTATCTTCACCATAAGCATGGAATATCTCAGCCTCTTTTTTTGAGAATTCTGAGCTACCTCCTCCTCTGAGTAGCTCAGAACAGTGAGAATTGGGTGGGCCCCAGAGCATAAGGTATTGTTGGGGGAAATGTGGCATACAGGTCTCTTCCCCTTTTCTTTTAGGACATATCTCAAGAAGGTCTGAGTTAAACTTGGCCAGAGTCCCTACCCACATAGGCCCTGTGGCTGGCAGCCAGAGGAGTAGTCAGCTCAGATGGCTCTGCTAGAGTGGGAGATGGAGGGAGTCTGCAGTTGCAAGTACCAGTAGGGACTAAATAGCTCCATGCAGGTGGAGTGTGGGGAGACATCCTCTGAAGGATATATACTAGGTCCTTTTTTTTTTTTTTTTTTTTGTCTTTTTTGAGACAGGGTCTCACTGTGCAGTTCAGGCTGGCCTTAAGCTCACTTTGTAGCTCAGGCTGGTCTCGAACTCACAACAATCCTCCTGCCTCAGCCTCCCTAGTGCTGGGATTACAGGCATGTGCCACCACGCCCGGCTTTATACTAGGTCCTTAAAAGGGTAGGTTCACCCAGATATCTCATTAGTCCTGTGTCCACTCTGGGAAGAGCTTAGAAGAACTCAGCCCTGCCTGACCTAGGCTATGGGTGCTCAATAGGTTGGACTATAGCCAGAGCTCTAAGCATAGTATTATGGAGCCAGCCTTAGGGAGCTACAAATGACCCAGCTGCTAGCCCAGTCCCATCTTGACGCCTTGGCTCAAGCCTCGGCCTCGCAGCCAAGTCCTACAGAAACAGGACTGGTTACCATAGCAAAGCCACATGTACTTCTGGCTGTTTCTCTGATGTCCTCTTAACACACCTTTTTTTTTTCCCCAGTACCTGGAATTGAACTCGGGACCTTGTGCATGCCAATCAGGTGCTTAGGCTGCTGAGCTGTCTCCCCAGCCTTCTCTAAGCACATCTTTGGATGGTGGTGGTCTGGAGTATCCCTGACCTCTGCTTCCTTTGGTCCTAAAGTCCCCCTTAGAATCTCAGCAGATCCTGGGCAGAGGACTGGTCAGCCTTGCCCATTACCAGCACCCTTCCCAAGCCACTGCTCTTTCCTCAACTCTCCCCTGCTTTCTATACCCACAGCTAGTTCTAGAGAAGCTCCTAACTTGCTTCCCTTCCTAAGCTTCTGCTTGTTTTGTTTTGAGACAAGGTCTCACTATGTAACTTAGGCTGGACTTGAACTCACTATGTAGCCCAGAGTGGCCTCCAATTCATGGTGATCCTCCCACCTCAGGTCTCCCAAATACTGGGATTACAGGCATGCACCACAAGGCCTGGCTGGCTAGGCTTCCTGCTTGCACTTTACACCCAGATTGCCCGCCTAAACTGAGACTCTCCAGCATCCATGGCTCCCCCTACTGGACAGAAGGAGTCTCTCACACTCAACCCCACTGCCCAGCAGCAAGGGGTTTCACTGTCCTTGGTGCAGGCCTCATGGCCCTGTCCTTCCTTTTCCAGATTTCATATGTATCTATGCTGCAGGGACTAGACCTAGCCTAGAGGAAGTCAAGAAGGCTTCCCAGAGCAAGGACTGATCAGGTCTAATGTGGGCAGACAGCAAATTCTGAGGCATAGGAGAAAGACGGCATTTGTCTGCTTGTTCTAACACCCAGCTAGAGGAGACAGAGCTAGGAAGCATGTGTTTGATTATCTCAGATAAATCAAGGTAGTCTCAAACTCCTAGGAACACATTCTGGACTTTCACCTGAGGGTCAAATACCCAGCCAAGTCCAAACCCAGCCTTTTCTTTTAGGACCTCTCAGGCAGCTTTCTCACTGCTTCCTGCATGGCTTTAAGTTTTCTTCTTGCTGACCCCAAATAAGCTGGGAATGTTGTAAGGCAGTTCAGGGAATGCACAGGGCCCCATGCTCTGCCACCCCCAATATGTACTACCATCTCCTTCTGCCACTCAGAGTCCCTTAACTCTGAGTCCAGGGTTTTGCAAGGCTGCCCCCCTCCACTTTAGCACTCTCTCCTGGGATTGGGTCATTCCCACTCCCCAGCTTCCAGACTGCAGTCTCATCCTAGATGGGGCTTCCTAGTAGCTGTTCTTCATCTACCCCTACCTGGCAGCACATTCCTCCAGGGAATAGCCACACTTCTCCGCTCAGAGACTGACACTTGGGGGACACAGGAAGCATTTGTCAAGGGGTAAAGGCTTGGTGGGTCCTTCTCCAAGGGTCTTTTCTGAATGAGCCCTCCAGAAAACTGGTAAAATATAAGGTACTCACCTATCAGTAAGATCAGGTACGAGGACCATGATTCAGAGCAGCCACCAGCTCTAGGCACATGCTTGCACTTTACACACACACTATTATGGACCCCCATGAAGTGTCTGTCATAGACAGTGGCAGACTGGTCAAGGCTCCGGTCCCTAGACTCGGACAGACCTGAGTTCATACCTCGCTTCTTCCTCCTAAACAGATGTGTGGCTGGTTGAGTTGCTTGACCTCAACTTTCTTGGATTTCTCTCTACCATAAAACAAAGTAGAGATGGACACAAACCTGGAAGAAGCTGTGAGAGGTGATAGATATAAGTAGCGACAGTTTTTCTAACAGCAGCTTGTCACTAAGAGCTCATAGTGGAACTGGGCATGGAGATACACACCTGTAATCCCAGCATTCTGGAGAGTGAAGCAGGAAGATTGCCACCAGTCCCAAGCTACCCTGGGCTATACAGTGAATACTATTCAGGCCAGCCTGAATTACAGACCTGTCTCAAAACAAACAAAGAAGCTCAAAGAGGTGGCTGAGAGAAGCTAAGAGGCTGACCATGTACCTAAACAGGAAGTTACATCAAAGCTGACTCAAATTCTATTCTTTCTCATTTCTTCACCACTACCAGCCAAACCTAGAAGCCTTGTCCACTGTGCCCTTGAGCCAACCCTTTGTCAAGCCAAGGCAGGAAGTAGCTGAATCATAGAGTTGGGGCTGCCTGTAGGTCCAGCCAACCTTAGGCCCTTTAGCTGCACCTTCTTCCCATTTCTCATACCTGGCATTTCTTTGTCCAATTGCAGACCAAGGTTTACAGCACTTGGTGCTAGAAATTGAAGATATGGTAAGCTCAATGTGAGTTCATCCTGGAGAAGCTGAGAGCAAGGTAAGAGACAGAGAGGACCCCCCAACAATCTCCATTCCATCTGTCAGAAGTACTTTTCCAAGGGTATTTTAGACCCTGACCTTTTCATTTCAGAAGCCACAGGGAGTAACTTCAAGGAACCTCTCACATCGGATTGTCACTCCTGGCCACAACTTCCTGGCCTGTCACTTCAGCCAGGTTGCACACAGCCCAGCTTCCCTTCAGAATGAAGTTCTGGGTTCCTGCAGTAACTTTAGTGGGATACCAGACAAATGTAAATGCCCAGAGAGGTAAATGTACAGATTTATAACAGATAGGCTATGCTTGTCACATGGGAAAGAATTCTGGGAAGGGAGAGGCCCAGAGAAAGAATGAGGAAGAAAGAACCATAGGCTCCTTGAAAGTCAGGAGTTAGCAGCCCAGAAGAGAGAGGGCCTATGTGTACATGGAGAAGGGGCAGTGGGTGAGATAGGGGAGCAGCCAGGGTAGGCAGATGGAGCTCTTCTTTTTTTTTTTTTTTGCTGAACCAGGAATTGAACTCAGGCCCTTGCACTTGCCAGGGAAGGGCTTATTCCACTGAGCCATTTCCCTGGCCCCTGTATTTTGTGTTTTAGGTGGGTTTTTGTGACAGTCTTGCTGTATAGTGAAGGCTGGCCTTGAACTCACTAATGTAACCCAGACTGTCTTCAAACTCAAGGTAACCTTCCTGCCTCAGCCTCCTGAGTGCTGGATCTAGAGCCATGTGGCACCATACCCAATTCAGACGGAGCTCCTGAGCAAATGAGATAGCAATGTTGGGTGAACTCCAGAGCCCTGGATCCCAACCTCAGCTGACCACCTTGACCTACTCCGGACAGCCTCTACTGTTGAAGCCTCACACCCCTCTACTGCACACAACCAGAAGGCTCCAGACTCTGACCTGATCCATCTCCTGTGCATAAAGTCCTCCACAGCATATTTCAAGCACAGTACAATCCCTGGCCTGTACCCTGTGAAGTCAACCTCTCTTCTCCACCAGTACTCGCTGGAGTGCGCCAATCACTCTCCTTGGAATCTCTTCTGGCAATGTCCCAGGACTGGTTGCTTCTGTCAGGTCTTTGCCCAACTCTAGGGCTCTGGGCTCTCCGTCAAGACAGAGGTCCCGGGTAGTCACTTTCCCAGCAAGTTGTTTCTTTTATAATACATATCTTAACCCCTCATAATTTTGTCTCTATCGTCACTCTCTTCCTTTTCTTTCTAGACCAGGGATTGTGGGGAGATATTGGGCAATGTCTGCTGACACTGTTGTCACAACAGGAGGGGGAGGTTACTGGCTTCCGGTGAGTAGAAGCCAGGGAGGATGCTCAACATTCTACAATGCACTGGACAGCCCCTCGCTTCAAATAACAATCCACCCCGAATTCTCAACTCGGGTTTGGGGGACCCTGGACTAGGCGAGATCATAAATCTGGACTCGCGTTCTCTACAGTCTCCCTGGCGCTTAGAACAGAGACTGGCACTGGAAGCGGCACTCAATAAAAGCAGGAAGAAAGAGAATGAAGCAAAGGAAAAGACTGGCGGACAAACTGAGAAATACAGACGTCGGGATCCGGCCCCTTCTCGGCCCCACACCCCAAGCCTGGCTCGGGAAGCGCCTGATCCCACCCCCCGCGCGGCCCAGAGGCCCGAGCTGCCGATCCGGAGCGCCGCGCACTCACCCGCCTGCTGCCTGGGAGCAGCCGCATCACTCGCTGGCTTCATCGTGCTCCCTCTGCTGCTAGCTGAGAAAGGGAGGAGACGAGCGAGCCGGAAGCGTTCAGGCGCTGAGCCCGTCGGGACTTGTAGTTAGTTGGTTCAAGTGACCCAGGCAGCTGCCTCACGCACGGTGCTTCAGAAACTACGATTCGTGGGGACTCGGGAGTACCGGGAAGGGAGGAAAACTTGAGTATCACTCTATATTGCAGAGCAGAGTCTGATTGGCTCTGTCCACCGTCATTGACAGTTACGCTCAATGAGCTCCCCGTAAAGGAGTAGTAGCGGGTCTCCCTGGGTAGAGAGCGGAGCGTATCAGTGGTGAGGAAAGGCGGCACTTCCGTCATATCTGTCCAATCATCGAAGTAAAGCAGTTTCTATAAAAGCTTGAGACGCGGCTGAAGCCCTCCTTTTTGGGTAGAGCACGAGGTTTGAGTACTTGTGCTGGTTTGTGGGTGTAAGACCGTCGTTGGGAAGGGGAAGCAGTTCGCCTATTGGGAGCTTTGGGCAAGCCGGTGTAGCTCTGAATCCTGCCTCGGTCTATCTCCACCTTAGCCATTCTTGAAACTTTTCATCTTGAACATCCAACAGGTAAGATTGGGCCCGGCCTCGCTTCCCGGATGCTGCTCCAAGCCTGTGATGAATTGCTTTAAATTCTGACACCTCGTATGAGAACTGCACATGCAGTCTGATTATATTTCCAGACTGAGGCTTGCGTGAGCTCCCTTGATGGAAGGGTTTGGGATGGGTCGAAATGAAGGGAACGGGCATCTACATTTCCAACTCTGGTTGACTTTCAGGGTCGTGGTGAGCTGTCTACAGATGCTGAACTTAAATCAACCGAAACCCAGAGGCCCAGTGGGCAGGAGGGCCTGGTAAGGTGGGCTTTTTAGTAATAAAGCAAAAGTAGTGAGTTTTTACTCTAGCGTCGTTTTTTTGTTTGTTTGTTTTATTTTTCAGAACCGGGGATTGAATTCAAGCCCTTGCGCTTGCCAGGAAAGCCCTTATTCCACTGAGCCATCTCCCCGGCCCAAGCGTCATTTTCTTACCCTGTTAGCATTCTATAGAGGACAAATTCATTCCCCAGGCAAATGGAAAGGAGATAGGCATTAAAAATGAAGTTCATTGTGACTTGACTTTCCTTGGGCCTGCCTTAGCTATTTTCCCTTGTAAGGTCCCCAAAGATTGTTTTATTATGCCTTTGTCCAGGGATCTAATCACCAGGGCTCACATGCAGCCCTCTAAAAAGCATTGAGCTTCCATGCAGCCCTGATTACAAAGGAACTTTACCAGTCGTGTGTTTTCTGCCTCACCAAGGCCCCTGCATTCTAGAATCTGGCTTAGAAGTAACTTGCAACAGATGAGAGGGAAACTCCAGGAAGCATACCTTTATTCACTAGTATTGAAAACTTGGAATCAAGGCTGGGTGTGATGGTACACACCTGTAACCCCAGCCTGTAGGAGGCAGAGGCAGGAGGATTGTCATGAGTTTGAGGCCAGCCTGGAATGCATAGTAACACTTTAAAAAAAAGTCAAACAATTTGCAATCAAAAAACTGGTTTAATCACTCTACTAGTACAAGATAAAGAGAGTTGGCAACATCAGGTCTCAGCTATGGCTGAGCCTAGACAAGGCTTAGCACATAGGTATCCTGGCCAGTTTGAGCTGGTCTTTGGGGCACACAAGAAGCGCATACGCGAGTGTTAGCCTGTGGCCTGGTCCTTTAGGAATGTCCAAGAGGGGGCAGCAGAGCGCCATGGCGTGGTCTATACACGTATAAGGACCTTTGCTTTTTTGGAATGGTTTGAGATTGCTGCTTGGACAGAGAAGGGATGATGCTTGACCCAGGAATTCCTGGAAGTTCTGGCTGTGGGGTTTCTGTCCAGTCTTTATCTGGCTGGGTCCCTTCAGAATAAAATTCATCCTTGTTCAGGATTGACAGCAGAAGGGCCCTCGACCTTCCCGTTTAACATAGTCGTGCAGCTGGAAGTGAGGTTCATTGGGTGTTTTCATGATACGCTGTTTCAACTCCCTGTGGATGGAGATTATTGATCAAGGTGGTATCCTGTACCACCAGAAAGGGTTCAGACCCAAGGTCTTAGGGGTATTTTTGTTCAGTGTGAACGTACTTTGCTATGGCAGTGAAGGCCAAGTCAACGTTGACCCCTGTCTTGGCACTGGTTTCCATGTAGGGCAGTCCATACTCCTGCAAACAGCTGTTGCCAGCTGGGTGGTGGCATGGTGGGGACAGCCCAGGCTCCACAACCTCAGGAACACCATCCTTGCCACCACCCTGCAATGACTCACCTTGGCCAGCTTCTCTCCATCCTCTCTCTTCACAGCTCGTTCCTGGGTGGAGTCCACCTGCCCCAGGCACAGGGTTTTGGTGATGGCTGTCCCATGGCTTGCCTACCACCCGCCCCCACCTGCTTTGCTTTTCAGAACCAGAGTAGAGAGCAGAATGGCCTGCCCACCTTGTTCCCAAGCAGCATGAGTACCACGTCGTTCTGGGCATATTCCTGGATCTCAGTCAGCCAGGCCTGTGTGGGAAGAGCTAGGACCAGGCGGAAGCTGGTACTCCCTGTGTGATTCGCCCTCTCAGAACCTTCGCCCCCGTAGGTCATACCTGACAGAATGTTCAATTCCTGAAACCATGCCCACCTTATCCAAGAGGGAGCTGAATGTCTGTTAGCCCCATATTCATCCTCAACTAGGGCCACCTCAAGCCCAGAGGAACCTACCAGTCCCCTTCCTGTCAACAGTCCTCAGAACTCATGGGGAGCCTAGGGCTATTATGCCTATTACCCCATTAGGAAAGAGACCACTGACCTGGATGTTGTCAAAGGAGGCCTTGTTGGTAACATCATAGAGAAGCAGCAGTGCTGAGGATAGAGTGCAGTGAGCATACCCCTGGGACCCAGTGATTCCTGATTATCCACACCCTCTTGCTCAAATCGTAATGTCCAGGGGAGCTGGTCCCATCTTGGGCTCACCATGTGCATCCCGATAGTAGGCATGGGTGACACTGCGGAACCGCTCCTGTCCAGCTGTATCCCAAATCTGTGGCAATGGACAATGGTCATGCTTGTCCAGCCTCTCCCTGGTATCTTTTACCCCCAACTTGTTCTTCCCGTCACCTTACCTGAAGCTTCACTTTCATTCCATCCACATCCAGAATTTTGTTCTGAAACAGAACCAGCCAACTTCAGTGAGTGCTCATAGCCCTATTCCTGGAGACTTAGTTTTCTTTTGTGCTGGTACTGCAGGTGTGCACCACTGGCCTAAAAGCTCCCCTGCCATCACTTCTCTGTATCCCAAGCCAAATCTTATCCATTCCCCTTTGCCTTCATCTCAGCTCTGGCTGCCATCTTTACCTGGCTTCTGTATGGGTATCCATGTACCTGTTTTTTTTTTTTTTTTTTTTTTAATTAATGTGTTTGGCCCAGAGTCTCACTATGCAGCTTGGACTCTGAAAGTAGCGATCCTCCTTTCAACCTCCCCAGCACTGGGATTACAGGCATATGCCACCATGCCTGGGTTCAGCGGCTGGCTCAGCACACCTGGGGGCAGGGCTGCAAATGGGCATATGGTGTTGGGTATTGAACCCCAGTCCCAGAGCCTGGTTAAGCAAGCTTCTAGTCTGCTGAGCTATCTCATCAGACTTACACCCCTAGCTTAATGAGCTGCTGTGTACACTGAACTATCCTGCCCTCCCACACCCCCATAAAAATTTTCCCATTGCAGCATGGGCTCCCCAAGGGGTGGTGTGGGCCTGTCTGGCCCAATGCTGAAACCTTGGAGACCAGAACTGCCTGATACACTATAGGTACTTGCACTTGTTAGCTGACTGTATTCCCCAGATAGACCCTGTTCAGTACTAGACACAAGGCCCAGAGTCCCTTCCTCTCAGATGGGAATGGCAATCCTGGGCAACTGGAATAATCACCACTTCCCAAGCCACTGCTGTAAAGGTGCTTCTGGGTCTCCAGGGAACCAGACTCAACCATCTGTGAGGCTGGGGAGAATATCTTGTCTTCCCTGGCACCCTGAATTGGTGCACAAACATTCATCAGCTTGGCCTCATCACCTGTCTCAGGGCCAAGGACAAGAGACGCATAGATATAGGTCATGTGTCTCCAAGCTTGTTTTGGCACCTCAGCCCTTTTAGTCTGGGTAGAGAACAGCTCCCCAAACTGGAAGAAGCCCTCCTTTACTGTCCCCAGAATGAGCCTCCTTCCCAGCCTTATGCTAACTGGGTCTAATTAAAGGGTGAGAAAATGCAAATTTAGGATTTGCTAAGAACACACCAGCACCTCAGTACATGGGATTTAGACTGATGGCCAGAGGTAAGGGTTCTGATGCTAGAGCCTCAGGAGCCACTGCTTGGGATACTAGGGGTCTCTGCACCCAAAGGTAGGGACCCCTCCAAGCAAGGCCTAGAAACTCCTGGCAGCATCACAGCCTCCTGGCTTGTAGGACCTGGGCAGGTTCCTGGCTCAGCCTTGGGCCATCTCTGCAGTAGGACAGTGACTGGCTTGAGTGAACATGGGCCTTGAATTTCCTCTCACTGGGAGTACAGTCTCTGCTTCAGGTGGATCCAACAACCACCTCAGGTATTGAGAAATCTCACGACCCTTGGGTGTTGGGAGTCAGCTTGGTGGCTAGGTGCCCCATGTCTGGGAAGCAGCCACCCCACTAGGAGCTGTACCTCCTGAGAACTGGGGCTATCACAGGGAAGATGGAGGATCAGCTACCCAAACGTACTGGGAGGACTCAGTTCATGAGGGGGAACTGATCAGAGCTGTACTCTCACCCGGAAGTCAATGCCCACAGTGGAGATGAAAGTCCCTGCCAGGAAAGCACCGTCCTTGAAACGCACGAGCAAACAGGTTTTTCCGACACCTGAGTCTCCCACCAACATGACCTAGAGCAGATAGGAGGGTCAGAAGTAGGCCAGGGAAAAGGGGAGAGGATGCTAGCTCACCTGGAAAGATCTTGATCTGCCCTGCATTGCCTAAGCCAGAAAGGAGCTGTAGGGGAGGAGTAAGCCTGCAGGTTCAGATAGCTTGGGGAGACAGCAGTTCTACCTCTGGTGGTCTTGGTCCCTTCTCTCCCAGCAGGACCCTTTTCAATCAATGGGAGTGAGGGCTGCTGCCCTCCAGTGAGAGTCAGTCTTGATCTGGGATCTAGTGAACAGAGGGCAGTGAAATCTGGGACCTCCTAAAAAACCTCCAGGGATTACATTCCCAAGGGCTTCTTCACCTCCCTCCACCAAAGGTACAAATCCCAGCAGCTTCTTTAGGAGGAATTTCCCAGCCTAGGGTCAGATCTTCACCTGAGGTGGGCTTTTTCCAGTAGGTCTGTGGACAGAATGAGACGGACAAGCCTTCTCCCTCCCCCATCCAGCCTGCTGCTAAATCCTTAAAATCTAAAGGATCCTACCTACCCTAGCCAAATTCGCATAGTTTCTGCCTTGGTCTAGGTGAGGCCTCAATCTCCCCATCTAACTGGCAAACCACTTCCCAGCTTCTCAGAAAAAGACCCACAGCCCCTGGGTGTGAGAGAAGGCAGCATATGGGGAATGATGAAACCGGAGCTCAGGTGAAGGGTGATGGTCAGTGGGAGGGGCACGTACCAGGTGCTGATGTCCCAGCACCCCTTGTGCAGCTCTCCCCTGAGGAAGGAGGAGGGGAGGCCCAGCCAGCTGTTGAGTACTCCAAACATAGCTTGACAGCTGTGTGTGCGCACAGTGCACATTGCAGCTGTGCCAGCTGTCGGGTGTCCTCGGCCAGGTCTGCGGTGCCCTGCATCCCTTCTCAGCCCCCCCTCCCCTCTTGGCTCAGACCCCAATAGATCAGCAACACCTGCTGCACGCACCTGGGGTCAAAGTGCCTGGCTCACCTTGAAGGCGATGTCGTAGAAGTCACCACCCCCGCCAAAGGACAGCCGCCCGGGTTGCTGGGGCCCATTGGGAGGTGCCTCGGGGCTAGGGCGCGCAGTACCGGGGCGCCCAGGCCGAGCCCCTTTGGCTGAAGGCAGCACGGAGGCAGCGGACACACTGCTCGCCTTGCTCTTGAAGGTCTTCTTTCTGGACATGGCAGACAGGTGCCTTGTGTGCTCGTGCTGCACTCACCACGCCGCGGGTCGTCCCGCTCCCCGGGCCCACTGAGCCTAAGCCGGACCCGAACCCGAAAGGTGGCCGCGGCGGCATCCCGGGCACCCCGCACCCGCCCCATCACAGCCATCCCACAGGCAGCCTAGCGGCCCAGTCCCCGCCTCCCGCCTCCCTCTCCACCAATGACCGTTTCGAGGAGGGGAGAGGCTATGCAAATGAGATTGCCCGGGTGTTGTCAGGAGCCTGAAAGAGGCCGGAGCGGGAGCCTGAGCCTGCTCCAAAACCCCAGCCAGGTGGGGCAGTCAGGCACAGACCTAACTCCAGTCCGGTGTCGTGGCACACGTGTGTAATCTCAGCACTCAGGGCACCACGGCAGGAAGATTGCTGCTGCGAGTTCAAGGCCAGCCTGGGCTACAAAGTGAGTTCAAGGCCAGCCTGAGAGAGACAGAGATAGAGACAGAGACCTTCCTCCTCAGCTGCCTCGGTACTTGGACTCCATTGTGGGGCTGTGGACATAGGTGAGGGAACACAGGGTCTTGTATCATCTCAGTGCACTGTACACCACCCCATCTCTTCCTCCCCAGCCCAGTGATATCCTTACTGCCACGGACCCAGGACAAAGGTCTCCTAAGATGAAGGTGCTGGGGACAGAGAATCTGCACAGGTGGGCACCTGGGATTCTGTCTTTTCTCAGCCAGGGAAACCTGCCATCTGCCCCACTGCTCCTCCCTGCTGTATCTTTCCTGGGGCAGGTGGCTCTAGGGAAAGCCAACTCTGATGCTCAGCAAACAAAGCTGGCTGGAAGGGAGCACTCCACTCAGAAGACAGCTGGTTATCTAGTGTCAGGACAAAGTAGAGATAGCAGAACTCCCTAGGCTTCTAGAAACCTAAAGATCTGAGCAAAAAGGAAGTAGGGGAAGGCAGCCAGTGCCAGAGCCTCAGAAGATCCCCTCCAAAGGTACTGTGCTCTTGGAGTTTGAAAGGCCTTGCCCTCAGGTATGACCAGTGCCTTGGCCTTCCCATTCCAGGTTCTGGACTCAGGGAGGCTGGTACTGATTCTCTTAATACTAAATTGGACCCCACGACACCCAACTCCAGGTCCTCACAATGCCCTACCTGGGACACTTGGTGCTTTGTCCCTGGACCTCCAACCAACACATTCTGTATCTCAAGAATGAAATGGTGCCCCTAGGATGGGGTGTTTCTGGTTAATTTATTTTATTTTATTTTTTTGGCGGAACCAGGGATTGAACTCATATAGGGTGCTTTTGGTTCTCCTCTGGAAACTAGGGATGGCTTAACTGTATCCTAAGACATGAAAGCTGTTACCAGGATCCTAGGTTCCTCAGAAATTTAACCCTCCCAGCTATCAGTACTCAGAACACCAATAACTGGCTATCTCTTGGGGCTCAGAGGCCTGGAAAGATCCAAATGGAGGGATGCTGTCCAGCAGCAACTCCTCAAGAGGGCCTAGCATGGCCTGCTCCTTTGAGAACTGGATAGCTACCCAGTGCTGAGTGCTATCATGTACCAGGCACATAACATCTTTAAAACTATCCTGTTAGTGGATATGGTAGTGAATAACTGTAATCCAAGCTCTTTGGAGGCTGAAGCAGGAGGATTACTGAGTTTGAGGCCAGCCTGGGCAGCATAGTGAGTTCAAAATTACCCTGAATTTACTTCAGGGAGAGAGAGAACACTTATTGAGATCCAGAGCCAGCTGCCAGGGATATAGCAATGACCAAGACAAACTGCTTCCTGTGAAAATATCCAGAGAGTAGAAACTGTCCCATGGAAAGGATGGTCCTGTTTCACCTCTCAGGCACCTGTCAGAGCTCAGGGTGGGAGAAAACCCAGAGAAACCCTGAACTCCCCTGAGCCACCTTTATTATCTCTCTCCTCTGGGCCTCTACCTCCTCAATTTAGATGTGTACATGTTGGCCTGGGATGTGAGTTTTAGGTTCCCATTGTTGTAGCTCTGGAGACTACAGGTGCAGGACCTCTGCTGGGGGCCACAATAAACAATGCCTACTGGCCTCCAGGTTTCTAGACAGTGAACCCTACATCATCCTATCAGCTATTACCTAGAGCAAGCCCCATACATGGGAACCACAAGGAATTTGGGTGTTCTGGGGATGGAGTCTACAAGTAAGGCATCATAGACGTGGAGGAATGTTAATAAGCAGGCAATGAGGAAGGGAAAGAGGTGATGAACCAGAGCAAGGGGAAGGTCCACAGAAGAGGAAAATTTTAAGCCACAGAGAAGATAGGATTGCCCTTTAAATTTTTACCTAAAAATACAGTTCTCTGTTTTCTTTTGAAAAATGGGAGCTCTAGATGCCTGGCTCAGGGCCTCCTCACTCTCTTACTTCCCAGTAGTCCTCCTAATCTTTGATCATTATGTCTCTTGTTTCTTTTGTTTACCATCTGTTTTCCCCCTCTGGAATGTAAGCTCTCTGGGCACAGGAAGTAGCTTGTCTCAGTCATTGCTATATCCCTGGCAGGTGGCTCTGGGTTTCAATAAGGAGTTATTAAATTGATGAAAGAAATATCAGTTAGAAACATAGGCCTCACTTCAGGAGCACATGTCAATGCTGAGAAGGATTTTAGGCAGAATGAATGTCAGTGTGCAGTGAGAATAAGCCTGGTGTGATTGCGTAATGAGAGCAAAGCTTTATGGAGGAAAGAGATTTGCACTGGGCTTTCAAGGTAGAACAGGAGTCCAAAAAAGAGGAAATGGAGAAACTCACCAGTTGGAGGCAGTCAATATGCCCAAGTGAGTGCCAGTTAAGTGGGCACCAATTACCCAATTTAGGTAAGGCAGGTGAGGCTAGATTATAAGGGAAATTTGAATATTATATATACCTGGGAGATTGGAAATTATTCTAAGGAGTCAGGGAAACATATATGGTCTCTGAGAAGAGCAACAGAGAGAGAGAGAGAGAGAGAGAGAGAGAGAGAGAGAGAGAACACTGTGCTATAGGAATACTGGAAAGTAGTAGAGGGAGTGAATAGTGGTACCCGCAGTGAGGGAAATGATCTGAAACTGTAGGAGAGGAGAGGCACAGGGAAGAAAGGACTTCAAGACAGACAGGATATTCAAGTCTAGAAATAATAAAGGAAGGACAACATCATTCATGGGGCAGAGACAGGGATTCCAGCATAGATTTAAAATAGCAAACTCACTCTTTGGTATTTTCTTGACAGAAGGTTCTATATCCCAAGGCCAAGAATCTAGGCAAAAGCCAGATTGCCTAAACTGACCTCCAGTTCTATTTTCTAGGCAAAAGCCAGATTGCCTAAACTGACCTCCAGTTCTATTTTTTTTTTTTTTAACTTGGGATCAAATTCAAGACCTTTGGTTCTTTGAACAATAGATATAGCAGAAATAATTGTCTGTACCAGCTTATTGTCTATACCAAGCTTATTGTCTGTACCAAGTTAATTGTTCTTAGAACCTGCATGTCATGCTGGGAGAAAGCCTGAGTGGCCAGGTAGAAAGAACTGATTTGTTAGCCATATGCACAAAAAAGCTGGTCTGGCAGTGGATGCCCCAGCCTCAGTGGACACCATGTAGGTTTGTAAGTGTCTGTGGGATGTTTGTTACACAGCAATACATAACTACAGCAGGTGAGCAAGTGAAGGAATCAGTTTGATGAGAAAGGTCAGGCATGTAGGGTAGCCTTGGCTGGGCCTAGGGATGTCCAGATCCTAGGATCTTCAGCCTGGAAAGGAAAAGAGGCCAGATCAGGAGCCTGAGGCTGGGCCTAGGGTCCTGCTGTAGCTAGGGGTGGGGACCAATGTGCTAGGGAAAGGGGTTATAACTCTCAACCATCCTAACACAGGGCTGGCTCTGCTATGCAGAAGAGGGTCAACACGTGTCCATGTCTCCATGGAGACTGAATCACTCCAGATCTGCTCCATTCTTCTACTCCCTTATGCCTGTGGCTATCAATTAGTGTGCTGTACCTTCTGATTTGTCCTTCTGGGTACCTGACCTTCCATTCTGAGTGACATGTGCCATGCTGGGCCATGTGGATCTCCTAGGACCTCCAGTTCAGGTAGTTATTCTTTTCCTTCCTTCCTTCCTTCCTTCCTTCCTTCCTTCCTTCCTTCCTTCCTTCCTTTTTCTTTCTTTTCTTTCTTTCTTTCTTTCTTTCTTTCTTTCTTTCTTTCTTTCTTTCTTTCTTTCTTTCTTTCTTTCTTTCTTTCTTTCTAGTACTTGGGATCAAATTCGAGATCTTGCACTTTCCAGGCAGGGGCAGTTGTTTTTCATGTCCCCTAATTTTGTAAGCTGTACAGCATACTACCACCCAAAGCCTGCCTAGAGTTTGGGCCTCACGCAAGCCCTCTTGTGCTGGGAGGTGGGGTCCAGTCATGAAGGACAGCCCTCCTCAGGGCCCTAGACTTTACATGGAACACCCTGTTTCCTTAACTCCTGCCCTTGGATTTTGCTTCCCAGATGCTCTCTGTGGTTCCCTGGGGGTTATGTGGTGTCTGTCTTGCCTGTGAGCTTCCTGAGGACAGCATGTATTGCACCTACCCCTATCCCCACCCAGCACTGAAGAACAGCTTTGTGACAGAGCAACAGAGAACCAGGCTGAACTTAGAAGGCCTTTCAGCAAGCAGGGGTGGTGGCAAAGTTCCCAGAGCACCGCCCCCGAAGTCAGTCTTGCAGAACCCAGCTGTTTCTGGGAGGATTGGAACAGTGTTAGAAGGGCAGAAACCCCACTATGTTCAAGGCTTGCTGTGTTACCCTGGCCATGTGACACCTCCTCTCTGAGCCTGCTGTCTACTCTGTGAAATGTGGGGGCAGGAGGAGCTGATCTCTGAGGGCCTTCCCAGCTCAAACACCTTATGTTCTATGAAATCCATGTGAATGTTGCCATGGATACATCAGAGGAACTGGTGCAGCATTGAATGCAATTTCCACCAGTGAGAGAGAAGACTGAGTCACACCAAAAAGCAGGTGACATTAAGAAGTATGCTGGCCATGGGCTCCAGGTATGGAGAGGTCACCATGAATGTCCTGTTTCTGGGAGGAAATTCTCTCTCTCGACTCAGCCTACCCGCCTTGGTGATGCTGAGGTCCTGTAGGCAGGTGAACAGAGGGAGTATTTATCATTGCCTGAAGGAATGACCTCTATATAGGGCCAAACAAGAAAACTATTTTCAGCAAGTGTGATCAGAGCAGCTTAGGGGCTCAGATGGGACAGCTGGGGACAGCTGTTTAGTATTCACTACCAAGAAGGGCGAATTCACATAGAAGTTATGTTTACCTACTATGGGTTGTGGCAGCATGCCTGGACTCCAACCAATAACACCATACTCTTCTGCAGTGGAAGCTTCCAGCCCCTGTAAGAGTATGAATAGGGCCTCGTGGCTCCAGGATCTCAAGCAGTCTCTGAATGACATGCTCAATTTCATGGCAGGTACAGACATCAGCACAATGTGGTAACACAGTCCTTGGTCTAACCACCACAGTCCCTAAAGTCCATCAGACCCCTGGACTGGGTCACATTCACTTGTCTTATTTCTTCTTCTTCTCTTCCACCTCCTGTTCTCTTCTCACAGGAGAACTTCTTGCTCTTCCTCTTGTTTTTTTCATCTTCTTCCTTTACCTCCTCTAACTTCTGGTACCAGAGATTTAACCCAGGAAGCACTGAGATACAGGCTCAGATCCTTAATTTATTTTTATATGTTTTTAGACAAATTTTGCCATGTATCTGGCTGATTTGAAACTAAATATTCCCCTGCCTCAGCCTCCTGAGGGCTAGGAGTGCAGTGTTTGTCACCATACTCAGCTTCTTTCTCTTTTTCTTTCTTTTTGGTGGAACCGGGGGTTGAACTCAAGTCCTTGTGCTTACTAGGCAAGCGCTTATTCTACTGAGCCATCTCTCTGCCCCCTCAGCTTCTT
Source organism: Ctenomys sociabilis (assembly GCA_004027165.1). Lineage (NCBI taxonomy): Eukaryota > Metazoa > Chordata > Mammalia > Rodentia > Ctenomyidae > Ctenomys > Ctenomys sociabilis. The sequence continues at coordinate 55,696 of PVKA01003143.1, read as the reverse complement.
CTTTAACTATAAAAATAATCCATGATTTAAAAATTTAAAAAAAATCTTTTATTTATTTATTTGGTACAGGATCTCACTACACAGCTTACACTCATAGTGATCCTCCTGTCTCAGCCTCCCTAGCACTGGGATTACACATGTATACCACCTTGCCTGGTTTTGGTGATCTGTATGGCTTGCCCAGGGTTCCTTGGCTAGCACAGCATGTGGTACCAGGGATTGAACCTGGGTCCTTGCACTTTCCAGGCAGGTGCTTAGACCACCTAGCTATCTTCCCAGCCCAATCCATGATTTTTGTAGGCAAATAACAACACAAGATAAAGGTGAGAGCCAAGATCCATTCCCCAGGACTCACTATTAGGTTTCAAAATGGTGTCTGTCTATATTCCTATTGCTGCTATAGCAAATTACTGCAAATAATGATATAAAATGATCAAATTTATTCTCTTGTAATAGGGAAGATAAAAGTGCAAACAGTTCTACAGGGCTATAGTCAAGGTGCTGGTATGTTGGATTCTTCTGGAGGCTCCAGAGAATTTGTTCTTTGCTTCTTCCATCCTTGGTGCCTTCTGACTGTCCTTAGCTCATGGTCATATTACTCTAATCCCTGCTTCCATAGTCACTCGGCCTCTTTTGCTTGTCACAAATCTCCTCAAGCTTTCTCTTATAAAGATATTTGTGTTAACATTTAGGATCACTTGTATAATCCAAATAATTCTCTCCATCTCATATCCTTAATTTAATCATATCTGCAAAGTTGTTTTTTTATTTTTTGTACTAGAGATTGAACCCAGGCCCTTTACAATGAGCTATGTCCTCAGCCCTTTTTTATTTGAAGACAGGGTTTCACTCTCAGCCTCCAAGAATTCTAGGATTCCAGATATGTGCCACTATGGTTTACCAATCACAAAATACACAATTTGTTAAGTTTTCACACCTATATATAGCCAAGGAATCATCATAGATGTATATCAAGATAGAGAGTCTCCGGGCATGATGGTCTGTGCCTGCAATTCTAACACTTGGGAGGCTGAGGTAGGAGGATAGTCTTGAGTTTGAGGCCAGTCTGGGCTACACACTAAGTTCAAGACCAGCTTGAACTTCATAGCCATACCCTGACTCAAACTCTCCACACACACATACCCCAAAAAGAATATGTCCTTCATTTCCACACTAACCTTTTCTTATCTTTTAATTACCTGGGACTCTGGAGTCCAGCCTTGTCTCAAGATCCTGGGGGACAGTTCTGAGACCTCTCTACTCACATGGGAATTTCTGGTTTAGGCCTGATTTGAGAGAGCTGTGATGGGCTGGATTCTGGATATGGTGCACTGAACATGGGAAAGAACACAGGAGGACCTCTAGGGGGTAGTGTTGAGTAGAGCCATAATTTTGTCTAAGTTTTTTTTTTTTTTTTTTTTTTTTTTTGTCTATAGAGCCAACATAGTTAGGGAGTTCCATTTTGGATGAAGGCAATAGTTTATTGTATATTGTATATAGATTTTGCCTGCTATTATATTTTTAAAAAACTCTTTCCCTATTTAATATCTTTTGCCTTAAGTCTTTTTTGGAGAGTCATGGTATTTTTTTTTAATGTTTTTGGTACAGGTCTCACTATGCAGCTTGGACACCTAGTAATCTTCCTGTTTTTAACCTCTTCAGTACTGAGATTGTACCTGCACCACGCCTGTACCAGGCCTGGCCTTGGTGGTTGGCTCAAGGCACCTGGGCCAGGCCAGTGCAGCATGTGTTGCTGGGGATCAAACCCTGGGCCCTGAGCTTGCATAAGCAGGCGCTTAGTTCACTGAGCTATCTTGCCAATCCTTGGCATGGTATTAATACTTCCACCTTTTACTTTCTTTGTGTTTGTGCTTCTAGTCTTCATCTCAGCCTTTCATTGTTGTTTTAGCTGTGTCCCAGTGAAGTGTTTACTAGATTTAGTGTTTCTTCTGAGCATCCTGTCCTTTAATATAAGAATTTATAAGAATTTAATTTATATATATATGTATATATATATATATGTATATATATATACATATATATATATATATGTATATATATATATATATATATATATTTTTTTTTTTTTGTCTTTTTGAGACAGGGTCTCACTATGCAGTTCAGGCTGGCCTTAAGCTCAGTTTGTAGCTCAGGCTGGTCTCGAAATCACAACAATCCTCCTGTCCTCCTGTCTCAGCCTCCCCAGTGCTGGGATTACAGCCTGCGCCACCATGCCCAGCTTAATTTATTTATATTTATTTTGATCACCCACATACTTGGTTTTATTTTGGTTTGATGAATACATTGACCCACTGTTTCCTTTTCAAAATCCTTTTCTGAACTGATCCAGTTTTCTTTTTTTTTTTCCTTCTTCTAGCTTCCTCCTTTTCTTCAATGATGCTAATAATTACCATTGGCTGTTAATTAAAAAAAAATACTTTCAGTCTATATTGCAGTAATATTTAAACTGGCTGGGCGTGGTGGCACACTGTAATTCCAGCACTTGGGAAGCTGAGGCAGGAGAATTGCTGAGTTCTAGACCAGCCTGGGCTAAAAATGAGTTCAAGGCCAGCCTGACTGCTTAGCGAGACCCTGGCTCAAAAAGATACAAATAAATAAATAAATAAATAAATAAACAGGACGTGGTGGTGCATATGTATAACCACAGTGTTCTGTAATCCAAGGAGACTAAGGCAGGAGGACTGCAAATTCCAGCTTAGCCAGGCAATTTAGCAACTTAATGAGATTCAGTCCAGAAAGATAGTGACTGGAAGGATGGGGTGGGGATAGGGATTTAGCTTAGTGCAAAGGCCCTAGTTAAACCCACTACTGAAAAAAAAGAAAAAAGCAAACAAAAAAAAAAAGGTAAGAATTGAACATTTCTTTAATGTTTCCCTCTCAGTTCTGAAATTCCCCGGACCTTCTCCTTATC
>PVKA01003143.1:9180-52664 GCA_004027165.1 Ctenomys sociabilis | reverse complement strand
TTCATAATTATCCTGTTTTTTGTTTGTTTGTTTGTTTTTTGCGGTACTGGGGATTGAACTCAGGACCCTGCACTTGCCAGACAAGCCCTTATTCTACTGAGCTCTTTCCCTGGCCCCATCCTATTTGATTATATTATTGGACCTATTCACATTTAGCTGTTTCTATGGCCTTGTCTACTCCAGATTTAAAGTTGTGTCTACTCTAGACAAGAACACCTGGTGTGTATCAAGGGCCTTTGGATAGAGACTCTCTGTGGAGTATCTCTGACTGCTGATCACAACTACAAACTCTTTACCTGGAAGTAGCCAGATTGGTCTTTGCCCCCTCCCCCCTCACAGCAGTTAGGGATACTTCTTCAAAGGGGAATATTATAGATAGTTAAGTTAGGTAGAAATACTGTAGGCAGCCAGATAGGGCTGAGCCTGAGAGTGGTCAGTGTAGAAGAGACTGTGTCTGGAGGTGCATTCACTGAAGGCCAGGGTTTAAGAAAAAGAGGAACTACTACTTCTCCTAGGGATGCATAGTACTTACTGATGGATATTCTTTGGGGTTTTAAAATTTTTTATTTTTAACTATTTTTTTTGTTATGGGACTCAAACTCAGGGCAGGCAAGTGCTGTACCACTGAGCTACATTCCTGGCCCAAGTGATGGATATTCCAAGGAGGCATCAATAACCTTGGGGTGGAGAACCAAACCTTAACCCATCCCATGTGTGCTTGGTAAATGACTTGCTTTCCCATTTGATTTCCACTTAAGCAACATCACCCTAGCGACTAGTTGTAATCTTATTGGTTAATCACAGTTTTGTCCCACCTCATGCCCATTTGTCATGGATCAATATTACCTAAGTGACTATACTTTTAATTTTATTGATTGGTTATAGTTTTTTTTTTTTTTTTTTTACTTAACTAAAACTTTATTTGGATCAGAATTACATTTGTCAAGGACCTAGGCAGTATCTGCCTCTTTATAGCACCAATTCCTTTACTAATCGTTAAATGCTCCAGCTGTTCCAGACTGGCTCTACAGGTGTCCTAAGCACGGTCACATCAGCATCCGTGTCCAGGCATATTCAGGGTTCAGATTTCGGGTTCAGTACCAGTTTTTCCACTCCCCCTTATAGCCCACAAGTCTTGCAGCCAGCAGTTAATTCTCCCCTTCTTTTCCCTACCCCAGCAAACCCTGGGACACTCCAGAGTACTTTTTCACAGTTCCTCCTTTTCAGCCCCCTTCTTCTGGAAGGCAGTTAGGATGTTTAAGCTCTTCTGGAGCTCCTCCTTCTTCCCCTCACTCATCTTATTCTTCTCAAGCAGACATCTATCTCTGTTGCTGGGAAGCCCTTGCTTTGATCTCGCACCTTCCCCATGATTTTCAGGTACTGCTCAGGCAATTCTTTTCAGTCTGCTTCACACTTGACAGGTTGTCTTGCCCCTGCATCAGGAGAGTCTGGCGGGCCTCCACACTAGAGGCCCTGATGAAGTCCCCTGCGAAGGCATCATAGGCAGGCAGACAGCCAGGCATACCCAGGTATACACCCTGCCCCTTTAGCCAGCGCTGGATGGCTCCAACCTTAACTGTGCCACTGTATGTGACTGGGTTCTCCAAGTCCCCATCCTGAAAGAGATAAAAGACTGGGTAGTTTTCTTTGTCCAGCTTGTATTATGCACTCAGCTCTATGTTCAGTTTGTTACCATAATCTGAGATCCCCACTTCCACCACCAAGAGATCATCGCTGGAGGCTGAGTTTTCAGTGAGTCGCTTGAACTCGTCCTGTTTCTCACTGTAGGGGTATTGGGAATGACCTTATAGAAAGTGACTGTATCCAGGTGAAGGGCTCCCTTAGTGTGCAGGCCACTGCAGCTGTGAGGAGCAGAGAAAAGCAGAAGACCCAAGAAAAGGGGAAACAGAGAGGAGAGAGAAGTGACACTTGGTACTGGTACCACGGTAGCCATAGCTCAGGATTCTGGCAGCCGGAGCGATTGGTTATACTTCTGACCCACCTTAAGTTTGCCTCATCTTGGGGCTTTGCTCAATAAAACACCTTTGAGAAGTGGGATTGGTGAACAAACCACTTTCCAAGCCCCCTTCTGTCCCTGTCAGACACAGGCTTTTTTCTCTCTCAATACATTCTTTTTTCTTTTAAAGGTAGGGCTGAGGGGCTGGGGAGATGGCTCAGTAGAATAAGTGCTTCCCTGGTAGGCACAAGGGCCATAGTTCAATCCTGTTCTGAAAAAAAAAAAGATAAAATAAACAAAGATAGGGCTGGGGAGATAGTTTAGTAGAATAAGCACCTGCTTGGAAAGTGCAGGGTCCTGAGTTCAATCCCCGGTACTGAAAAAATAAATAAATAAATAAAGATAGGGTTTTGCTATGCAGTTCAGGCTGGCCTCTAACTCACATATCAATCTTCCTGCCTCTGCTACCATGTTCAGCTTTCTTACAGCTATTTTAAAAAATGCTTCCTTTCCAGAACCAAGCAAGATCTTTTATATTTTTTTCTGTCTCACTAGAGGGTTTGTTGAAATAGTCTAGAATTTCATTTGCAGATAATCAATTTTCCTCTTTAAACATAAGCCTTTTCTGTTTCAGAAATCCTTTCCAAACAATAGCATTTTGCTCCACAGTTACATTCAAACAATCATTTAATTGATCTGTTTTATTTTGTACAATTGTTCTCTTGTAGATGTGTCTTCCTGTAACTTTAGTTCTTGAATCTTAAAAAAAAGTTTGTTATCTAACTACAATTAAAAATTTGCCAACTGGGGCAATAGCTCAGGGGTCTAAGCACCTGCTTGGCAAGCACAAGGAGCCAAGTTCAGTCCCCTGTGCCACATGCCATGCCAGCCTGCACTAAGCTGGACAATGAAACCAGGCATGGTGACATATGCCTGTAATCCCAGCACTGGGGAGACTGAGACAGGAGGGTCACTATGAGTCTGAGTTGTGTAGTAAGATCCTGTATCAAGTAACTAAATAATAAAAGATTCTTAAAAACTTAAAAAGTTTGGGGCCGAGGAGACAGCTCAGCAGTCTAAGTACCTGTTTGGCAAGTTCAAGGACTCAGGTTCGATCCTTGGTACCATGCGCTGTGCAGCTCATACACCTATAATCCCAGTGCTAGGGAGGCTGAGACATAGAAGATCACTTTCAGTCTGAGCTATGTAGCAAGACCCTGTACTAAATAAGTAAATAAAGATTAGAAAAAAGAAAAGTTTGGGTTTTAGAAATAATCTCAGCCATGCTACTCATTGCTGAGAAACTTTGCCAAATTTCTTAACCTTTTTTTTTTTTTTTTTAAGTTTTCTGTGCTTCAGTTACCTCATTTAATAAAAAGGATAATAATAGTCCCACTTTCTAGAGCTACTGCAATTCAGTGGAATAAAGTGATGAATAAATAGGCGGGAAAGTGAAGAACAGATTTCCTACCTCCTGTCTCTGAAGAAATTTCCACCACTGAGCCCCCACTACTGTCTTGTATTATTCACCTCTCCCTGTGTGCCACTATCCTTTCCTTAGGCTGTATACTTGCTTGAGTCTTTCCTCCATTGAGAAAAAAAAAAAAAAAATCTAGCCATTCCTGTCTTTTATCTCTCTTTCACAGCTAAACTATTAAAAAGTGGGCTACTGGCCATGTCTACACTCCTCACTTGGCATCAATCAGCTGGCATTTGGCTTCCTACCAATTAAGGTCACTGGAAAACACCATGCCTTTAGTACTCTAATCCAGGAAGTTTACAAATGCAGGTGATATGGCAGTGACCAGGACAGGATGACCCTAGGAACTGCTCACTAGGGGCACTGACTGACAGACTGGAACAAATTCTGTGCCATGCACATGAGCACATGTGAAGGGGCCTGGAGAGGAGGCTGTAGAGGTGTCTGTCTGTACCTATGAGTGAGAGGGACACATAGTCTGAACAGAGGGGACATGGGGAAAGGCCAAAAGTGTTGGGAGCTGCTGAAGCTGAAATTGATCATATGTAGGAGGGTAGTATGAAACCTCATTGCCTAAAGCAGTCAAGCTACCTCAGTCTTGAGAAAAACATCCTACTTGGACATTGTGGGCTATTAGTCTAGACAACCTCCTATCTTGCAACTTTGTAAAGGTATAAATAAAGGCCCTTAGTGTTGCTTTGGGGGTCCTCTCACCAACAAGGCAGATGAGTCACCTCCTGACCCAACTCTTCTCTTTTTGTCTTTCTTTTCCTCATTCTTACTGCTGAGATGGGAAGCTATAGGGAATTCTGTATATCCCAAGATATGAGTGGGTTCAGGGAAAGCTATAGGGAATTCTGTATATCCCAAGATATGAGTGGGTTCAGGGAGTGTGGGGAGACCAGTTAAGGACTGCCCATAACCCAGTCCCTGCTTTGTTCACAGAGCAAGGTACCCCTTTTTTTATTTTATTTTTTATTTTTATTTTTATTTTTATTTTTTTTTTGTCTTTTTTGAGACAGAGTCTCACTGTGCAGTTCAGGCTGGCCTTAAGCTCACTTTGTAGCTCAGGCTGGTCTCGAACTCACAACAATCCTCCTGCCTCAGCCTCCCTAGTGCTGGGATTACAGGCATGCGCCACCACGCCCGGCCCCCCTTTTTTTAAAAAAATTTATTTGTATTTTAACTTGAAGAGTGAAATATAGAAGCAAAAATAAAGAGAAAAAAATGACATAAACAGGGAAACATACAACAATACATATGTTACAACAATACATATGTTTTCAAAACATGGATGGCTAATTCTATACATATATACATACACATATATAGTAAATAAATATATATATATACATATATATATACACACACATATTTTTTTTAATAAAAAATCTAACACAGATCAGCAGTCCACAATAGAAGTGGGTTATCCACAGAAGTTGTTGACTTGAGCCATTCACAGCTCATTATATTAATATGACTTTATATACCTCCATTTTTATACTTTTCTACTGGATGGTTAAGACCGAATTAAAGCAAGACCTATATAACAAAAAATGTAACTTTTGTATCACATAAGGTCAGTCAGGTACCCTCAGGGTTTATAGATCCCTTGTCAGTGTCAGCCTTGTGGATGAGTCACAGCCATTGCTTGACCAATTAGAGCAAGGTACCTCTGACCTCACCTTGTACAATAGTTGTGCCTCAGCTTCCATACATGGTGCTTCAGTTCCTTCCCACTTCTCTGATCCTCTCAGACTCTTCTAACTCTAGACTGGGTTTTTGGGGGTTTTTCCTGTTTTTGGAGTATCTCATCTGCCCACCAGCCAGCTCCACATTCTGCTGCACAGGGAACTCTGGAATCTTCTCAAGTGTCTCAGAACCCTGCACCAGTCCCTTCCCTTGGGCATCTCCACCTAGCCCACAGCCTGTTCTTTTCTCCTGGCACCTAACCCCTCAGGCTAGTGTTTCCAAACTTTATTCTCAGAAAGTCCTTATTAATGCTGGGTGTAGTGGCACACACTTGTAATCTCAGCACTCAGAAGGCTGAGGCAGGAGGATTGAAAAAAAAAAAAAAACCCACAAAAAAACAAAACAAAACGAAACAAAACAGAATGTTTTAGTGCAGCCTTAGCAAGACCCTGTCTCAAAACATTAAAAAGGGCTGGGGATATAGTTCAGTTGTGAAAATCCTGGGTCCAATTCCCAGCACAAGAAAAACCACGTAAGATCACCATTTCCATCACACAAATAAAAAGCAGGTATAGATGCACTGCTTCCTCAGGTTCAAGAACAGTTGAGCAGTAATGCATTCCCCAAGCCCTGCTTGGGAGTTTTCCCAGCAGGTAGTAGTAGAAGCGTGTGGATTTAGGTACCTGTGGATTTAGGGGAAGTTTCCAACCAGTTTAAACAGAGGAAGGATGCTGAAAAGCCTCAGAACTCAGTGAACACCTTAATGCCGAGTCCCTGGAAGAACAGCTCCACAGAGGCCTTGCACTTTGGAGTCTGGGGATATATGTTTAGTCTGTGTCCAGGTTCAGGAGGGACTCAAAGGGCTGATTTTGAGTCTAGTGTACACCTGACCCAACAGCACCGCTCCGTGGTAGAACACTTTAAATTACTTTTAAATAGAAAATAAACTCATTCAAAGCACACAATTTAGTGGCTGGTGGTATATTTTATAATACAGGCCCTGCAGCAATCACCACTAATTTTTATCACCCATCACCTCCCCTGGTGCCTGGGGCCACGGATCTACTTCCCATGTTCATGGACTTGCCTCTTTCGGATATTTCATGTAAACGGAATCTCATAATCCGTTGTTGTGCCTATGTTCTAGTATTTTTCAGCGTTAAGCCGTGTTCCATCTGAAGTCTTCTCTGTAACATGTGTGTTTATTTGTAATGATGTACTGCATACACAGGGAGAACACCTACCATACAAAGTCGAGCAAGAAGTGGCCGGGACCGAAGAGGAGGACGCGCGGCGGCAAAATGGGCTGGGCTGCTGCACTGAGGTGCTGGACTTTCAGGGATGCGCTTCACCCGCCCAGTGAGTCCTACCTTGCCGTCACCTCAAGGTCTCCTCCTCTGTGTGGAGCTCCAAGAGATGACGCAGTACGCATTAATTGAGCTCTTACTGTGTGTTCGGCGCTCAGGAACTGCTGTGAGGCCTGGGTAGCCAGGGCGTGTGCAGCGGGCGCTCAGAAACCATTTGGAGCGGTAGTTGTTCTTGCTGGTGTTTTAGTGCAGTGATCGTTGAACGCGGGTGGCGGGGGGGGGGAGACTGGAAACTGAGATGACAACCGAGGAAGCGCGCCGGGAGACCAGCCTAGCCTGGGACGCGCGCGCAAAGGAGTCGGTGAGGAGTGGGGGCGGGATGAGCGACTGGGCCTCTGCCGTGGGCGTAAGGGAGGCGGAGCCCCCAGAGCCCGCCCATCCCGCAACGCCCACGGCCTAAACTGCGCAGACGGCGGAGCCTGAGAACCCAAGGCGAAGGATAGAGCTTTCGCTTGCCAAGCCGGGCGCCCGCCCCTGCCTTCCTGACGGAGCACGGGGCGGAGCCTACATCCTCCCTGTCCGGCCGTGACGCTGCAGAGCTGGGGCGGAGCCGGAGCAACCCCGTCCCTCCCGCCCCACTCGGCGGCCGACTGGAAGGCGCTGGGCGGGGTGTGGGCAGGATCCGCCCACGCGCCGCGGGGAGGGGGAGGAGTCCACACGGGGCCCGCAGTGCAACGCGAGCTGGCAGCGAAGGACCCCGAGCGGCGTCGCTCAGCAGACAGGCCGCGGCCGTCACCGGATCCTGTCCCGCGCCCCGCCATGCCCTCCGTTGTACCTGCCTGAGCCGTGGCCGTCGGTGCGCCGGCAGGCCTCGGGCCGCCGGGGCCATGCGCGCGCTGCGCTGACGATGCCGCCTGGCGCGCCCGCCCGGCTGGCGCTGGCCCTGGGCCTGGGCCTGTGGCTCGGGGGGCTGGCGGGGGCCCCCGGGCGCGGTTGCGGACCGTGCGCTTCCCCATGTCTTTGCGGCCCGGCGCCCGGCACTGCCTGCCTGGTCAACTGCTCAGGCCGTGGGCTGCATACGCTCGGGCCCGCGCTGCGCATCCCTGCGGACACCACAGTTCTGTGAGTAGCCGGGCCTGGGAGAACTGGCGGTTGCCATGGCTCCGGGTGGCCGGGAGAGCATCGCGGCAAGGCTAGGCCGCTCCCAGGGCGAGGCTCCGGCGCGGCTGTCGGCCCGGCTAAATAAGGAAAATCTGGAACTGTGGCCGGCGTGGCTGAGGGGGAGGGGGCAGGCCAAAAGTCCTGGTATCTCTGACAACAGAAGTCACTCACTTTGGACTTCTAAGAGCCAGCGCTGACAGCGTGCGGGGCGGGGCGGGGCGGGAAGGTGGAGGTGTGTGGAGAAAACAAACACAGGCCAATTAGAAACTAATTAAAGACTAATTGGGATGCGGCCTGGGGCTTGAAGATTTTCTGGGAGGCGGGGTTTCTGTGGAGGAGGGGCAGGTGTTGGTAGAACGCCGTGGATCCTGATGTTAAAGAAGCGGCGTGGAGGTGGGACCAGAGGAAGAGGGGAGGAGACCTAAGGTGTGAGGAAGGGAAGGTGCCTGAATTTGGCTAAGTGTAACAGCTTAAGGAATGGTGTGAAGGGTTGGTGGGGGAGAGTAGGATGTGGACCCACAGGCTCTCCGAGGTCTTGAAGGGTCTCGGGGTGCTCTACTGCAGCGAAATTCTGGGAACAGTGGGAGGGGTAAAACACTTAAGAGGTAATAGTAATAGGGAGCCTGTACTGAGAGAATCTCTGAGCCAGGCCTTTGTCAAACTCTTAGGGATTATCACATTTAAGTTTTGTGGAGAGTGAGTAGTCAGGCACCCAGTTTTGCAGTTGAGGAGATAGTTCTGGAGATCTGATGAGACTTGTCCAAGGTATCACTTTCTGGACATAGCTAGGGAGAATTGGGACCTGTAAAGTGCCAGGACCCAGCATTGGACTGAGATTGTAGATACTTGTTCCACGAGCTGGAAAAAGTCTGAGGGCCCGTTAATCTCAATTTTTCAAATTTCCTGGGCATTTTTGGATACCTCAGCCTAGAAGCTATTGCTGGAATCTTCTAGGGGAACTTGTAACATCCTGGGCCTGTTAAATCTGGGGAATGGCTCTTCTCTGCCTCTTTCTTTTTTCTTTTCTTTCTTGCTTTTTTTTTTTTTTTTTTTCCTTCTGGTAATTGCTCCTTGGTGACTCCAACGTGGAGCTGCCTTTAATAGGAGAGCCCTTTGTCCTTGGTGATTTGCTTCAGAGTCTTGGGGTAGGAAGAGCAAGTTCTTCACGGCTAGCTGAGAACTGTGGTTGGGGGTTGTTCTGGGCTTGTCATTGTACCGCTTGACCACTTGAGCAACTGTGGCGCCACTGCCTCTGTAGAGATGGGCCCCTCCTGCCTGCCAGCAGTGCCCACAGAATTGCGTCAGATTCACTCCACCCTTTGTTTCTGGATGCTGTGTGTGAAGGTATCTCAGTCTCTGCCAACTGGTTGCTCTGGTCAGGACTAGCTCCCTCTGTCATTCCCACATCCCCAGCCTTTGCTGCCCTCTTGCTAGCCTGCCAGCAGCTATCCAGGAAATACAGGATGAGGGGCATGTAGCATTGTCCATTCTCAGGCTGTTGCTTTTTGGGTTTTGTGAAAGTGAGCTTTTTGGGAGCTAGTGACCTGATCTGGCCTGAGGTAGCAAGGTTTTTAGGGTGCTGACCTCTGTGTGAGGAAACATCAGGATGACCTCACGTAGGCCAGGTGAGTGAGGAATGGAGGAGACTCCACATTCTTCTTTCTACCACCAAGGATGGCTCTGAAAGATTTCCAGAGATGAGGGGGTACAAAGGAAACTGGGGCCAGAGGGAGGTGTTGATCCCTTTGCCTGTCCTCCAGGCCACCATCTGTATTTAATGGGTTTAATCCAGCAAACTCCTTAGGGAGGTAGTCGGGGTTCTCTAAGGGTGAAACCATAGACACAGGGCAACCTCACACATGGATGTTTAGGAACCCTAAAGGTACCTTTAGGGAGTGTTGTCTTTCCTTATCACAAGCAGCCTCTCTAGGGAGCTTGGGTACTTGTTTGTGGTTCCTTGGCCAGCCTGATTGAGGCAGGACAGACGGGAAGATGTCTTGGGCTTCTAGAACCACAGCCTTCTAGTCTTTCTTGGGTTAAAATGATGCTGCTGGGAGGTGGCAGCTTGAAAAAGATGACGTTATTGGCAAAATGTTGCTGCTGCACTATTTTTGAAGCTTTGCTATGGAGAATTTAAAGCTTCCTTACAGAAAAAAGTAGGCAGAACAGGGTGATAAATCTTGCCTCCTCTCCCATATCAAACCTCCCCCACGTTTTGAGTAATTTGCAGAATCCTGGTCTTTAATCTATGAGCATTTTGGAGTATATCACAACTCCCGAAACACTTATAAAACTCATTGTTATGCCATTTGTTATTACTCCTTAGTCCATTACATGTGCAGTTCATTTCAGGATTTTTTGTTTTGTTTTTTGAATTTGAGTTGTGGTAAAGTCTGATAGTGTAATTATCTGATGTCTTTGAGTCTCTGTTGATGTTGTTTTTCCACCTCTCTTTCCTCTTCTGCTGTTTGTTGAATAAACTGGCTTCTGTGACCTTGGGTTCCCAGTTGTCTCTGAACTCTCACTCTGCAGTGTTTTGGGGTCTGTTTCTGTCCTCTGCATCTGTGCAAGTGGGAGTTGGATCTTTGTGTGGGTGGTCCCACATCCAGTGCTCTAGAGCCTCTTGTGGCTAGGGGCTACAACATAAATATTCTGTCATTGTAGAAGGCTCTCCTGGATGGTACTGCTTCAGCTTTGGTTGCTATTTGGGATCACTTATTGGGTAGCTTGTGCTGCTGCTTTTTAGCTAGGGGCTTTCTTTTACCTGGTGTTGTTTTGTGAGTGAGTGTTTTGGAACTAGAATGAAGTATATACCAGGGACTCAGTAGGTTTAAAATATAGGGACCTTTTGATCTTTTGTTTCCTGGGAGTGTTAAGGGCCTTGGCATTTCTTCCCTAGGCCACTAAATACTGAGATTGATAGGAAGAGGCTCAGCCCCAGGTGTGTCCTGGTTATGGGTGTGAGGGAAGGCAGGCATCCGTATGTAGACCCCAGGGCTTGGTGGGTGTTAGCTTGGCCCTAATGTATTACATGTGCTAACAAAGTGAGCATTGGGCTTAATGTGTTAGATTGTGTCTGCTAGGTGCAGTGCTGCTCTAAGTGCAACAGAGGGTCCTCAAGCTCCTGTTCTAAATCCTGGGGCCTAAGAACCAGGACTGTGGGTTGTCACTGAAGCTTTCTGCCCAGCTGTGAGCTTCCATGGGCCCTCACCAGATGTAGAGCCCAGTTGTGATTGTCCAACCCTGTACTAGGGGCTTATGAGACCTATGAGCTCAGTTATCATGAGGAGGAACCCACATTAAACTGACATGGAGTCTAAAACAACAAAGTCAAATGAGGAGACCTAGAAGGACCTCAGCTGCAGGTGACATTGAAGCCAAGCTTCTACAGGAGCTGCCCAGGACCTGGCAGAGCATTCCAGACAAGAGAAAAACTGCATAAAGTTCCTGAGGCGTGAGGTAATAAAGCAGTAAGAGGCAGAGTCTTTATAGAGTAAGCAAGTAGGGAGGGTATTATAAGGTCTAGAAGAGAAGCATGGCCGGCACCTTCTAGAAGGAACCATAACTGCTGTGTGAAGATACAAGAGAGATGGCACCATTCAAGTGCCGCTGGCTGGCCCTCTGGGTTCTGAGCTTTGCCTCTTACAAGGTGCCATCCTTGGGAACAATGTGAAAGATAACTTAATCTTAACCCCACCAAACTAAGATAACTTAGTTTGCCAAAAAATGAGAACAGCAATGAATGTCTATATTTGGTTACCACGGGGAAGGAAAAAAAAAAGATGCCTATTTTCCAAGGAAGCAAAGCATCTCGTGTGTAGCCTGCCTTCCTTAGCAACACTTGAAGACATGAAAAGATGCACCCCAGAGTAACTGTACTCTGCAAATCTTCAGCAGTTAGTGGCTTGCAGGAACATCTGTAGTGATGAGAAACATCTGCAGATCATCCACCTGAAGTGGGACTTGTGTCCAGCACATACAGAGAACTCTTAAGGTCTTAGTAACAAAACAAATGGCTCCAACAGGGTGTGTTGCCACATCCCTGAAATCTCAGTAAATGGGAGGTTGAGACAGGAATATCCTTACGAATTCAAGGCCAGTGTGGGTTCCATAATGAGTGCAAGGCCAGCCTGAACTACACAGCAAGACCCTGTCTCAAAAAAAACAAAAAAGCAAATAAAAAACACAAGTTTAAAAAAAAAAAGAGTGGCTCTGTAAAAACTGGAGAAAGGACCTGAACAGACATTTTTCCACAAAAGAAGCATAACTGGCCAAGAACCATAGGAAAAGATGCTCAACATTGTTAGTCATTAGAGAAATGCAAATCAAAACCACAATGAGACACCACTTCAAACCCACTAAGATGCGGTTGTCATAAAGAATCACAAGTATTGGTGAGGCTGGGGAGAAACGAGAATTTACATCCTCTGCTGAGAGGTCTGAGAAGTGTTTCTGCCTGTGGAAGTCTGGCAGCTCCTCGAACAATCATGTGGAGTTACATAGGACTCTGCTCTCCACTTCTGGATATCTACCCAAGAAAAATGCATGTCGCACAGACATACACATTCATTTACCATCACATTAATAGTACCTGGGTAGTGGAAACACCCCAAAAGTTTTTTGTTTGTTTGAGACAGGGCCTCATTATATAGTCTTGGGTGGCCTTGAACTTGTGTAGTCCAGGCTGATCCACCTGCCCCAGCCTCCTGAGTGCTGGGGTTTCAGGCATGTCCCACCATGCCTGCCTAACACTCCAAAAGTTTGAGTGATAAGTGGGAATACCAGGGTGGAGAATGTGGGCTGAAGCAGGAGGATCACTACGAATTTGAGGCCAGTGTGCATTTAGTAATGACTTCAAGACTAGCCTAACTATATAGCAAGAAAACAAAGAAACAAGAACCCCAAAGGCTTTGTAAAAAATGGGAAAAGGGGCTGGAGAGATATGTCAGTGATCTGAGCATCTACCTGGCAAGTGCAAGGACTCAAGTTTGAGTTTGAATCCTGTACCACATGCTGTGCTAGTGCTGGAACTCCAGGTCTGCCATGTTGGCCCCTAAGACGGGGTATAGTGGTGCATGCTGTAATCTCAGCACTGGGGAAGCTGAGACAGGAGGATCACTACCAGTCCAAGCTGTGTAGCAAGACCCTGTACCAGATAAATAAATAAATGAAAAAAAATTTTTTTTTCAGAACCGGGGATTGAACTCAGGCCCTTGCACTTGCCAGGGAAGCGCTTATTCACACTGAGCCATCTCCCAGTCCATCCTGTATGATTTTGGCCATGACACTAGCTTCTCTGATGGTAATTTTTCTTGTCTGTAAATTGAGCACCATAACTACATTTATTTATCATTCAGAGTTGGGGATATGTCATGCATCAGTAGAGCTTACTGCCCAGCCCAGTATTCATAATCATTGTTTAGGTGGCCTCCTTGGCTCTCCCCTCTGTGGTTTCTGGGGTACCAGTGCCTTGTACTCAGGTATCACCCACCAAGTGCCAGACTGTAGGACCTGCCCTGCTGGGGGCAGATAGTACACAAGAGCCTAAGGTTGAGACATGCACAGATCAGATGGTATGGCAGATAAGGGAAGAACAGACCAGTCTGAGTAGGCAGGTTCCTATACATGCCTCAGTATCCTGCTCAAGAAGGCCAAAAGGTTAGAAGTCTTCCTGTCTTCCCTGGTCCGATCTAAGGTGTCTTTATGAGGCCTAGCATATTCCTTCCTCTTCTTTTTCTCTGAGATGGGTCTTGCTACATAGTTAATTCTGAACTGGAACTTGCAGCCATCTTTTTGCCTCAGCCTTCTGAGTGTTGGAATTACAGGTGTGCATCACCATGCCTGGCTAAGTCTTGCTTCTTGAGTGCTGAGACTATTGGCACATGCAGCACTTGGTTTCTTCTTTGATTTTTTTTTTTGGTGGAACTGGGGATTGAACTTGGGCCCTTGCGCTTGCCAGGTAAGTGCTTATTCTACTGAGCCATCTCCCCACCCCCTTCTTTGTTTTTTATCTCAGCTTTTGTGGTTTTTGTTGGATTCATATATGTGTGTATGACAGTTAAATTATATGGAGTAAGCAGCCGGATGTGCACACTCTTCTGTTTTATCTCTTCCTTTTGTCCTGATTGATGGTGATGTGTCTGTCTTCTGCACTGTCCTTGGTGTCCCTGCTTATGACAGCATGTTGCCTTAATGCCACCCTTGGTCATCATGCACTGTTAGATCTTTGTGTGTCTGGTAGGTATTGTTAGACCTTTGGGAGTGTTTTGGAAGGTTGTCCCCAGTGTGTGTGACCTTCATTTTTACCTTTTTCAGATCCTCTAGAGAGTATTCTATGGTTTTTCCCTCCAATGCTTGAGGAGCCTTCTCCTTCATGCTGGTTGTTGTGCAAGTGTGTCTCAGGCTGCCATCTTGAGACAACTATCAGTGTGGCTAATGCCAAATGTGGGTCCCACCTCTGCCAACCCCTCCCTGGGCTTCCCCCCAGGGGTATAGGACAGGTTTGCTGCTGCTTTTACTTTTCCACTTTGAGGTGCCTCTGCCAAATGGGCAGGATGCATAGAGACCCCAACTCCTGAGGGAGAGTCTGGCTGGAGTTGGTTTCCACTGAGGAGGCCATTTTGGATGGAGATGCATATTTTCCTCTCCGGAACACTGTGGCGGCAACCAGCGCCAGCAGCCGGAGCCCAGACGGCCGCCTGCCTAGTATTCTGGAATGAAAACATCCCGCTTCTCCCGCAGCAGCCGTCTGGGGTGGTGGCTGTCTGAGCTCGGCACTCCTCCTGGCCTGGCCAGGCGTGGGCGCAGTGGTGGGGTGAGCATCCTCCTGCAGGATGGGGCGCAGCTGGAAAATGTAGCTCATATCCTTTCCGGAACACCTCGTTCTCTCTGGCTTGGCAGCCATTTTTGCCAGGGGGCCCCACTGTGCCTGGGTAGCAATGCCAGAGACAGGGGCTGCACTTGGAGGCCACAGGGTGGGCTTCTTTTCTCCCAGCCCTGGTCAGCTGCTGTCTCCACCTCTAGCAGCATCCTGCGCTGAAGGAGGTTGGATCCTATGAGGCTACCTTGGGGAGGCTTTGTCCCTAGGTAAGGACAGAAGCCAGCTTTTTTGGTCGCAGCATGTACAAAGATTAAAGCCAGAGGAGATATCACAGCTGTGGGAATGGAGTGGGCTCAAGGGTCCTGAGCATCTGTGCTGCTCCTTAGCCCTGGTATTGAGCAAGTTAATGGCGCTGACATTAACCTGAGAGTTGAGTAAATAATGAGCATGAGTAATGAGACTGCCAGCTGGCCTAGTGTCCCTGTCCACAGTAGGGAACAATAGCCCCTGAAAAACCAGGACCCCCAACTGGACAATGTGGGTCTTCTGGCCACCCCTGGATTTCTCTGGGGTTAATGTAGGGTTAGAGACAGATCTCCCTGAGCCTCAGGGTTCCTATTTGGAGAACAGGCTGGTGCTAATGGGATATGAGCCACTGGCAGTCCTGGTGCTGAGTTGTTGTGTGCCAGGGCACCAGAAGAGGTTTGGAGGGCCTCTCAGCATGGACACTTTTCCCACCCTTCCTCTAGAAGGGGAATGTTCCAGCTGCAGATGGGAGGAGGTTAGCCTACCTGCTCACCCTGGTTCTGTTAATTCCTAGATGAGTGGATGGCTCTTGGGACAGCCCTCTGTGTGGGGTTTTACTCTCACAGTTCAGGAAGGTCCCCTGTCCCCCACCTTTCTTTGATTCTTATGCGGGAGTCTGTCATCCTTGTCTATGGGTCCCAGCAGGATCCTAGGTAGGGGTGGGTGGGGTGGCAATTGAAGTCTGTAACAAGGGGCTCTGTATGGACAGATAGACCCTACAGAACACATTGTGATGTGGGGTGCTCTTTCTTCTCTCCCCAAGCCCTGGGATTAAGACCATCAGGTCCCAGCTTAGCTGAGGGACCCTTGTCCTTTTCCTTTTGTCTCAAAGGCTTGTCCTCTGCTGCTTCTTGGGCCCTGCTTTGGAGCCAGATGGGACCTGGGCATCAGGGTGTACAGCAGGGATAGGGGTCTGGCTGGCCTCCTGCCCCTTTTTGCCTGGAAATATAGGGGTGGGCATGGCCAAAAGGTTTCCACTCCCTATCCCAGTGCTCTCTGCATGTTTTTCTTCAACTCTCTTAAACTTGAATTCATTAATTTAAACATCATTTCCGGGGCTGAAAGCCAGACTCACTCACCATAAATAGAAGAAGCAAAAAAAGCAAAGGAAGTGAGGCAGAGTAAGGGTGTTGGACGCCCCTGGCACAGCTACTGGTCTCCTGAAAGGAAAGTACATTAGTGCTGAAAGGTACTGTGGTGAGGCCAGTAGGGCCTGTCCTTCCCTCTTTCCTCTGCCAGATTAGGGGCTGGGAGGGGCAGCCCTCTCACTATGGGTTCTCCTTGCCTCTACCTTGGCTCTGGCTCCTGGATGGGATGCTTCTGGGGGTTCCCAAACTCTGCTGAGGAGACCTTGTTTCCTCCAGGGAGCTTATAGGCTGGCTGATGGGGCCTGTAGGGGATGGGGACCCCATGCACCTTGCTGTCCTGATTGTTGGAGGGAGGAGGCTGGCTTGGGAGGAGTGGGTTACATAATGTCCGCAGGCGGCCCCTCAGAGCCATTCCCCTGAGTCCTGTTTCCAGTACGGCGGCCAGTGCGGGGCGGGGGTGCTGGGCCTGGCACTTGCCTGCCTGCTGACCACATGCTTTTGGAATGTGCAGATGTTTCCTTGGGGGCTCCAGCTGGCCAGTACACCTCTTCCAGCATCCGGACTGAGGAGTGGGCATCCTTACCACTACTCACTCAGCAAAGGAGGCAACTGAGGCCATTCAGCTGCAGATCAGGGTCAGGTTTGCCTGAGAGCTCTGTTTTTGCAGCTCTAGAATGGAGGTAGGTCTTGAACCTGCCCTATGTTTGAGGTATATATAGTGGCTCTCCTTAACCTCACCTTGCACACCCTACTGCATATCTTCACATACATAATCATCCCCTCTCCAGCAAGTCACCTTCCTTCTTTGCCCCTGTGTGGCTTAGGGTGAGCCTTGTGTAGGGAGCAAAGTTAGGAGCCAGACCCCGAGACCTTCCTTGGTGATATACACACTCCCAGGTGGGCGAAGCCTACTTGGCATGTCAGGTATATCCCACATGTGGCAGTGTAGTGTCCCAGCTCCAGGGGCACGAGATGTCCTTCCTTAGAATGTCTGATCTAGAAGGCAGGGAGAGAAGGAGGCATTGGTATATGAGGTGCAGTGGGGGCTTCATCTCTCCTAGCACACTTGCTATTTTGTAATAGGCAGAGGGGGCAGCAGAGGAGAGCTCCCATACTTCTGTCACAGACTCTAGGATTAGTGTCCGAGTGCATTGGACATTGGGAAGCAGACCTGCCAGGGGTGTGACGTGTGTGTGTGTGTGTGTGTGTGTGTGTGTGTGTGTGTGTGTGTGTGTGTGAAATTTTTTGAGACAGGGTCTCACTATGTGTTTGTCTGGCTCTGAACTCACTATGTATCCCAGGCTGTCCTGGATAGAACTCATGGAAATCCTCCTGCCTTAGTGTCCCAAGTGCTAGAATTACGGGCATACACCACCATGCCCATGTAACATGTCTCTCTTACTGCTATGATCATCTGCCTGCCTGTGGCATGTGATTCCTCAGCATCCCCCTCTCATCCTGAGCTGGCCTAACCCCTTCCAACTTTGGCTACAAGGTCTCTGAAAACTTCTGGCTTAGGCCTTGGAAGATCAGAGTGTCCACATGAACCCCACTTGGCTCAGACCTCTCTGAGATGCCCCTGTCAGGCTGCTGGCTTTAATCCTGGTGGGAAGATGAGGGGCTATGGAACAGCTGTCAACTGGTGTCCTTGCTTCTGTGCCCCTTCTGGTGCCTAGTGCATCAGTTCTCTGGTCCTTGCAGAAATCTGGAGTGTAGGGCCAGGGCATCAAGCAGTGATGATATCACTTGGGGATGTGAAAGAAGCTCAAGATGCTAGGGGTTAGGGCTGGCCAGGTTTTAGTGTTCACTCAGAATTGTGATGGTAGCAGCAGATGGAGATACAAAAAGCTGTTGTTCTTGTTTCTATGGGCAGCAGGGCTGGTTGAGGATCCTTGGGTAGTCCTCCAGTTTCCCTCGTGTCTATCAGGTCCCTGAAGTTCATATTACCATATCCTGCCCATGTAGATGCTCCTGGGGATATTGGCCATGGTCTAGCAGCTGGCTTTTGTCCAGGCTCCATTTTGTCCTGGATAAGAGTAACTGACCAAGCAGTGTCCCAGTCGCTCTTTGGTTTTTCTGTCCCACAGGTATGGCCTAGGCAGATTCTGTGGGATAAATGCCTGGTGATAGGGCTTTCTTTTGTGGGAGGAACTTTGGGGGCAGTATCATTGGACTGGCCTCTGGAGAACTAGTTAGGGGGGAGTAATCATGTTCTGACATGAGGACAAGATGCTGGGGCCATGAGGCTTACTTGATCCTCTACCCTAGTTTCTTAGGTGCCCCTAGTATCTGCCACTCAAGATGAATTTTCAAAAAAAAAAAAGAACTTCCCAGAAAGCAGACTATAGAGGAACACAAAGTTTTTCTTTTCATTTGTTGGAGACTTAGCCAGAAGTTTCCTGGTGCTTTTCAGCCCCTATGTTGGTTGACAGTTGTGGGGAGCTTTCCTGTGCTTTTGGTTTACCTTTCTTCCTAGGGCCATTGCTCCATGGGCCCATATCCTATTTCCCCTGAAAGTACAGATTGCTCTGATGTCATTGCAGCCACCAAGAAGTCTGCTTAGGGTTTGTTTTTTTAAATTTTGTTTCTGCTTATGATTTAATCTGAAGTTTCTCCTGGCACAACTTTTGCCATAGCCTTGCCTGTGGGAGTTCAGATAGGAGGAGCAAGATGTGACCAGCAGAAGCCAGGGCATTGTCCAGGAGAGTGTTGGGGGACAGTGACCTGGACTGTGCTAGGGCTAGGAAAGGGTGGAGGCAGGTCCCACTCCCTGGCCTCTGGCTGCAGCATCTGGGTGGTCACCGTCTGAAGACTTGGACCAGTGAGAGGTACCAAGTGCAGTAGTGAGTGAATGCCTTCCTAAGAGAGCAAAAGCTTTGTGGGTTGGGACTTGGGCTGCATGGTTTGAAGAACAGGATGATAACTCAGACTGAGCAAGACTCAGAATTGTCCATTAAGTCAGAATAGTGCAGGGTCCCCCATCCTAGGATTACCACTGAGTTGGGTTGGGAATATTGGGTAGGAAAAATGCCAGGGGGTAGACAACAGAGATGAACATGACCTTTACCTCTACCAGGGGTTCTCAAGGTGCTAAAGAAGAAGTAAAGTTGAAGGGTTAAAAGATATGGAAACTCCTATCATGCTGCCCAGAAAAGCCTAGCAGGATAGTCATCATCAATCTCATGGGAGTGGGTCATTTCCATGTACCCTGAACTGGGGGTTAGATTTCTAACATGCTTGCAAACCTAAAATTAAAAAAAAGGTTATTTTCATTGGTATCTCTAAATACTATGAAGAGTGGGCCGGGCGTGGTGGCACAGGCCTGTAATCCCAGCACTTGGGAGGCTGAGGCAGGAGGATTGTTGTGAGTTCGAGACCAGCCTGAGCTACAAAGTGAGCTTAAGGCCAGCCTGAACTGCATAGTGAGACCCTGTCTCAAAAAAGACAAAAAAAAAAAAAAAATACTATGAAGAGTGAGTGTTCCTTCTACATCTATGGCTATTTATGCTTTTATTAATTGCATTTTTGCTTTTAGCTCTTTTTTTGGTGACATTTGGGGTTAGACCTAAGGTTTCACGCTGCTAGGCAACATATTCCACATTTTTTATTTTATTTTTAAATTTGGAAACAGGGTCTCATGAAGTTCATCAGATTGACCATGAATTTGCAATCCTCCTGCCTCTGTTGCCTGAGTATTTGGGGTTATAGGTGTGTGTCACCATGCCCAGTTTTTTCTTTTTAAAAAATTGTAGTGGTGGCTTTTACTTATGGTTTGTTCAGTTCACTACCTTGTAGTGGCTTTTTTTTTTTTTTTTTTTAAAGAACCTGAACAGCAGCCTTCCATGTTTCCAGAATCTACTATGTTGTTCAGGTTGATCTGGTGATCTAGAACTCTTGGGCTCAAGGAATCTTCTTGCCTTAGCCACCTGAGCAGCTGGAACTATAGGTGTGTCATTGTGACTGCATCCAAGCTGTCATAGTTGGTTTTCTTTTCTTTTTTTTTTTGCAGAACTGGGGATTGAACTTTGTACTCAGGCCCTTGTGCTTACCAGGGAAGCACTTATTCTACTGAGCCATCTCTCCAGCCCTGTAGTTGGTTTTCTTTATGACTTTTTAATGATTTTTTTTGTGGAGATTGAATATTTTGGTGTTTGTTTACTTGCTTATTTGTTTATTGTGGTACTGGGAATTAAACCCAAAGACTTTGCACTGAAGTACATCCCTACCGCATTTTATGTTTTATTCAGAGACAAGATCTTGCTAAGTTGCTAAATTGCCCAGGTTGGGCCTAAACTCATGATCTTCGTGTCTCAGCTTCCCAGAGTGCTGGGATCACAGGGACATTCTCAGCTAGGTTGCATATTTTTGAATATAGTTGGTTCTTTGGTCTTTGATGCTTGGTTTTTGCTTGTAAGTTTATGTTCTGGAAACGTGACTATTTGGTCTTGGTTGGTGTTTCTTGGCTTACTTAGATTCTGTGTTTTGAGTTGTGAGGGTGAGCTATGGCTCTGATGCCCACAGTGGTTGCTTATGATTTGTTTACCTCCTGCAGGTTCGTGAAAGCCAGAGACTTATTATAGCTCCTTCTCCTCTGACAGTTGGGTTCAAGGCATAGTGGGAAAGAGCACAAATTCATATTTCCATGTTTCTTGATGATCCTTCTCATTGCTGGATCCAGATTAACCTTTGTATTATCTTTTAGATGCAATAAATGTTTTCATTTTATATTTTTGGGTTTTGAGGCAAAGTTTTTCTGTGTTGTCCAGGCTGACCCAAAATCTGTGAACCTCTTGCTTCAGCTTTCTTTTCTTTTCTTTCTTTTTCTTTTTTTTTTTCTTTTTTTTTTTTGCAGAACTGGGGATTGAACTCAGGCCCTTGTGCTTGCCAGACAAGCACTTATTCTACTGAGCCAACTCCCTGGCCCATTGCTTCAGCTTTCTGCATGCTAGGAGTACAGGCCTATACCATTATGCCCAGTGGAGTTTGTAATTGATTGGGTTGAACTTGAAGTTTATTGTAGACTATCACCATTACTGTGTTGTGGGCTCATCCACTTGGGTCCTTCTCCCTATTTATCCTTCCTTTTGCCCCTACTGAATCTTAGGGAAATTCTGAGGTCTTCCTTCCACCAGTATATAGCAGTAATAGGGCATTCTGAACCCCATGTGGTAGTGTGAGATCATCCTACTAGGATAGGGCAAGGGGTTGGTGGGAACCTTGGCCTTGTGGGAATGGGACTGTGCAGAAGGGGTTATACCCATCGAGGCCATGCTCATGCAGTAGCTCTGTGTAGCTGTGCCCTGTGGCATTTAGCACAGGGCTGAGATGGTTGCAGACCACTGAGGGCCCCAACTTTCCTTGCTTCAGTTTCCCCATATGAGGGCTCATTCAGATCCTATATGACAAGAACTCCTTCCCAGGCCTTGTAAATTGGGATCCCAGAGGGTAGGATGTGGGAGGCTGCAGCTTGGATGTGCTAGTACACCCCTAAGTGTGGGAACAGGGATAACTAGCCACCTAGCGGCTCCTGCTCTAACCTGTAGCTGCCTTGCTCTTCAGAGATATCTCCCATAACTTGCTCCAGACGCTGGACGTCGGGCTTCTGGCAAACCTATCCATGCTGGTGGAGCTGTAAGTATCCCCTCCTTGGCAGTGCCTGACCTATCTAGCATGCTGGAGATTACTCAGGTTGCGCAAGTGTCAATAGTCTGTCATCATATCATTACAAGGGTTCCTATCACTGCCTAATCCTTTCTATCTTCCAGGGACATAAGCAACAATAGGATTTCTACATTAGAAGAAGGAATATTTGCTAATTTATTTAATTTAAGTGAAATGTAAGTTTCTTTGCTTTCAATGGTATCAGTGGTTGTACAACCTGTCCCCTAGCATCCCCTCTGCCATCCTACCTGGACCTCTGGTGCTTCCCAAATTTGAGGGACAGTTTGCAGGCCCACTGACAGTTTGAGGGCAGAGGGGACCTTCTATCAGAGCTTCCCTCTTAGCCTAATCCCCCATACCTGTTCACTCTGCAGAAACCTGAGCAGGAACCCATTTGAGTGTGACTGTGGTCTGGTGTGGCTGAGGCACTGGGCAGAGGAGCGGCAGGTTCATGTGATACAGTCAGAGGAGGCCATATGCACAGGGCCTGCCCCCCTGGCTGGCCAGCCCCTACTTGGCCTCTCCTTGGTAGACAGCAGCTGTGGTAAGTAATGGCCAGATGTGGAAGTAGCTCTGTCCTCCCTGCTAGGATCTAGGCCAGGAGGGCTATATCCCTTTCTGGAGCAGCAGAGGGGCCCAGAAAAAGATCCATATGGGGTAAGGAAATTCCCTTAGTTTGGGTCTCTGGGGGTTCTGATCTAAGGGAAGGGGTAGAAGGCAGGGAGGCTCTCTGCTTGTTGAAGCCAAGAGGAAGTGGGCTCCTACAACTAGCATGTCTGTCTGTTCCAGGTGAGGAATATGTTGCCTGCCTCCCTGACAACAACTCGGATACCATGGTGCTAGTGGTCTTTTCCACTGCCCACAAGGGCCCACTGGCACCTGAGGCCTGCAGCACCTTCTGCTTCTTAGGTGGCCAGGGCCTAGCAGCCCTCTCAGAGCAGGGCCAGTGTCTGTGTGGGGTAGACCAGACCCCCAACACCTCAATGGCCTGCCTGTCCCTGTGTTCCAGCCCCTTGCCACCCACCCCTGCTTGCGGGGCCCCCACCTTCCTCCAGCATGTCTTCCCTTCTTCCCTAGGGGCCACCCTAGTGGGGCCCTATGGACCCCTGGCCTCTGGCCAGCCAGCAGTCTTCCATATCACCACCACCTCCCTGCCTCTTAGCACTGTATACTGGGACTTTGGTGATGGCTCTCCCAAGTTGGATGTGGCTGGCCCTGCTGCCACCCACCGCTATTTGCTACCTGGGCACTATCACGTGATAGCAGTGCTGGCTTTAGGGGATGGATCAGCTATACTGGAGACCAAGGTGCAAGTAGAGGTGGCACCTGCTGCCCTGGAGCTTGTGTGCCCATCCTCTGTGCATAGAGATGAGAGCCTTGAATTGAGTATCCGGAACCGTGGGGGCTCAGACCTTGAGGCTACCTACAGCATCCTAGCCTTGGGAGAGGGGCCAGTCCAAGGTAAGGTACTTCCCCAGCTGGGCCCTAGTTCATCGCTCCTATCTCCTTTCCCCTGCAAGACTGGGGTTGGGGCAGGCCTTACACTTGGGTCTTGGGCACACATTGATGCCTGATCTCTACCCACTATTCCCCAGTGGTGCACCCACTCTGCCCTTCGGACACGGAGATCTTCCCTGGCAATGGGCACTGCTACCGCCTGGTGGCAGAGAAGGCATCTTGGCTGCAGGCACAGGAGCAGTGCCAGGCCTGGGCTGGGGCCGCCCTGGCCATGGTGGACAGTCCTGCAATCCAGCACTTCCTGGTCTCTCGGGTTACCAGGTGCCTACCACCCCCAAAAAAACACTGTGGGCCACAGAAGGATGGGATTATCAGTATGGGGGTATGGACAGAAGCCAATTTGAAACGGGGAGGCTGAAGGGGACCTTGTCCAGCCTTGAATTCGGTACCTAGAACTGTAGACATGTATTGCTGTCTACAGGTGTAGATTTGGATATGGGTTGGAGCAGCTTCTTTAAACATTTGTGGCATGTATCATAGTGAGAGCTGGGCCAGACATGGTGGTACACACCTATAATCCCAATACTCAGGAGACTGAGGCAGGAGGATTGTTGTGAGTTTGAGACCAGCCTGGGTTACAAAGTGAGCTCAAGGCCAGCCTGAACTACACAGCAAAACCATGTCTCAAAAAGATAGACAGAGTGAGAAAGTGAGCTGGGCGCAGGTTTCTATGTGTCCTGTCTCTACAGGGAAGGACTTTAGGCCCTCCTGACAGGGCTGGTTCTGGGGTATCTTGGAGGTTGTGCTCCCTGCTTCTTGTACCTCTGTGCCTTTTCCCTCCTTGGAGAGGGGCAGGGCTGCCA
This sequence comes from Ctenomys sociabilis, assembly GCA_004027165.1. Classification (NCBI taxonomy): domain Eukaryota; kingdom Metazoa; phylum Chordata; class Mammalia; order Rodentia; family Ctenomyidae; genus Ctenomys; species Ctenomys sociabilis. Next base: position 28,871 of record PVKA01003143.1, on the reverse strand, counting down.
TATACCACCTACCTCATGGAGAGTATGGTAGATGCTTGTGGGGACATGATGCCTCCCAGTGGCAGTGAGCCAGACCCTTGTTCTGTGGCCCTAGAGTACACTGTGCCTGGTGTGGAAGGTGAGGCTATATGCCCCCTTTCCTGGATGTCCATGTGCTTGACAAGGATAAATTCCTGTTGTGCCAGTGGGTGATCTTTCCCTGCATATCCCCAGTGTCCAGATGTAATTAAGACCCAAAGTGACAAAGGCCCTTTTTTTAGGCAGGCATCTGGCGCCCAGCACAGCTCCTTTCCTCCCATGCATCACTCCTGTGCCAGAGCGTGTACATGTTCCATGAGCCCTGTCTCCAGGAAGGGCTTCCTACTCTGGCAGTGCTGTCAGCTTGTTTGGGGTCTGGTGTTAGTCTGTCTTGGCCCTAAAATTGCACCTGCAGGGCAAGGTGTGGTGTGGCCCACGGCTTCACATCTGAGGCAGAGCCTCATGTGGAGCCCTTGGCCATACCACACTGGCCTCATGGGCATGGGTGAGTGCTGCCATGGGCTTTCCTTGGTAGCTCACTTCTGAGCCTCAGTTTCACCATCTGGAAAACAATGATGGTGCTAGAGTCTACCTGCCAAGATTCTGTGAGGAGCATACCCCGAGTGCTTGGCCTACCTACAATCTGCCCACAGGAGCCTGGATGTGTGGATTGGCTTCTCAGCTGTGGAGGGAGCAAAAACAGGCTTGTCACCCCAGGGTGAGGCCTTCAGCCTGGAGAGCTGCCAAAATTGGCTTCCTGGAGAGCCACACCCAGCCACAGCGGAGCACTGTGTGCGGCTGGGGCCTGCTGGACAGTGCAACACAGACCTGTGCTCAGCGCCGCACAGCTATGTCTGTGAGCTGCAGCCTGGAGGTGCGTTTCCCAGTGCTTAGTTTTGGCCAGGTATTTGCTGGGCATCTGCTTTTAGGCCTGGGCTGAGACTTTACCAGAGGCAACAAAGATGGAGGGAGTGGTGCAGGGAGCATTTGTCAGGGGACTCAGTCTCAGGTCTGGCCCCACCCTGGATGTCCCCTGTTGTCCCCTCAGCCTGGCACCAGCACTCACTGCACAATTACAATCTCCAGGCCTCGTCTGGGATGCTGAGAACTTCCTTATGGGAGTACCTGGTGGAGGCCTGCAGGGGCCTCCAATTCTTCTGACACCACAGGAAGCCATCCTGCCCCCACAACAGCCTGTGGAGGTAAGATGGATTTTCTTGTGTTCTGGAGGACACCCCACCCCTGATGGTCATTGTCTTACTCTGCAGTTGTGTGTCTTTAAGAAACAAATTGGCAGACAAATGTGGTGGTACCTAGTACTTGGAAGGCTGAGATAGGAGGATCGCTGTGATTTTGAGGCCAGTCTGGGCTACATAGCAAGACCCTGCCTTTAAAAAAAAAGAAAAAAGAAACAGAAAAGAAAAGGAAAGAAGGAAAAAAGTTGGTTTTGCCTGGATCGTTTTTGTTTGTTTTAAATTTAATTTTACCTTATTAGTACACGCTTATAGTACATGAAGTTCATAGTCATTTTAGGGAGTATGTACATTTATATAGCACATCTTGATTCTTTTTTTTCCTGTATCGGAGGATTATTTTAATGTTTATGACTAGCATGGACAGCTTGGAAACTCCATGTAACACAGAAACAAAAAGCATCTAATCCCTTTATCTGGAAGAACTATTGCTTTCCTTGCCCTTGCTGTGGGTTATGGTGGTGAATAGCAGGCACTCAACGCTGTCTTTGAGAGCACACAAGCCAAATCACTCCAGCATTGCCCTACCAGCAGAGCCTTAGTTATAGGGGCCATGCACATGCTCAGAAAGGAGTAGTGGTGCCAGGCAATGATACTACAAGCTGCAACTCATTAGCCATAACTCATCCCAGCTTTTGCATGGCTAGTTAGTATTCAGATTTAATTGCAGTGTTGGGACTTTGTAATAAATAAGTGGGTTTGGGGTTGTAGTTTGGGCACTCAAAAAGGTTTACCATCACTGTTCTCAGTGAATTATTTTATTTTATTTTATTTTTTTGTCTTTTTGAGACAGGGTCTCACTATGTAGTTCAGGCTGGCCTTAAGCTCACTTTGTAGCTCAGGCTGGTCTCGAACTCACAACCTTCCTCCTGCCTCAGCCTCCCAAGTGCTGGGATTACAGACATGCGCCACCACACCCAGCTTCAGCGAATTATTTTATTTATTTATTTATTTTTGTCTTTTTTTTGAGACAGGGTCTCACTGTGCAGTTCAGGCTGGCCTTAAGCTCACTTTGTAGCTCAGGCTGGTCTCGAACTCACAACAATCCTCCTGCCTCAGCCTCCCTAGTGCTGGGATTACAGGCATGCGCCACCACGTCCGGCTCAGCGAATTATTTTAAACTTAATTTTTTTTTTGTTTTTTTCTATTTAATTTTTTCTTCAGTAAGATTTTATTGGTACATTTTGGATATACATAATGGTCATATTCATCATAAATGGGTAAATTCTTTTTGAAACCAGAAGAGGAGGTATGTAAAAAGAATTAATATATGTCATATTCATATGCCAACAGCTTGTGATAAATGTAATCATTGTGTAGTACAAACATGTACTAATAAAATTCTTTTTAAAAAAAGACTATAGCAAGGGACCAGGAGTTAAATAAATAAATAAAAACTACGGTAGGGCTCATGCTGTTTACAGATGATTTTGATCTTAGTTTTTCTCCCAAGTGACATAAAATGATGCATATAATAGCCTCAGGAAGGTCCATCCTCCCCTCTGTCCTGGTATTTGCAGTAAGGGAGTCCAGGCCCTGAGGTGCATTCTCTGGAGCTGAGGTGGTCCTCTATTTATCAGGTCATGGTGTTCCCTGGCTTGAGCCCAAGCCGTGAAGCCTTCCTCACTACAGCTGAGTTTGAAACCCAGGAGCTTAGGGTGCCTGCCCATTTACGACTTCAGGTGTACCGGCCTTCAGGAGAGGCAGGTGAGCTCCAAATTGGCAGTGGGTGCCAGGGGGCTTGGATGGACCCAGTTCTCAGGTCTTCTGATCTTTAGCCAAGAGGTGAACAGAGATGGGGTGTACAGAGATTTGTTCTGTGTTCCATGGGCTGATTAGGAGGGGCCTTCCTCATGGGGGAAGTACCTTGGGTCAGTCAGCTGGCCTTGTGGCAGAGGAGATGAGGGGCCTGGGTCTAGTCCTGAAGCAGGTAGATAGGGCAGTGCTAATTGACCTGTTAGTAAGCCAGGACTCTTGGTGTCCCTCTTCTCCTTTCAGGGGCTCCAGAAAATAGAAGTGAGCCTTATGATGGGACTAAGCCAGCCCCTAGGTGTATGCCAGAGGGATGCTGGTGTCCTGGTGCCAGTCTCTGTGTACCATTAGATGCTGCTACCTGCCACCTTCAGGCCTGTGCCAATGAGTCTGTGGTAGGGCCTGAGCTCCCCAGCACCACCTATGCTCTGTGGAGAGAGTTCCTTTTCTCCGTGCCTGCAGGGCCCCCCATGCAGTACTTGGTATGTGTCCCCAATCTGCATGTTTGCCTCTGAGAAGCTCCCTAGTCTACCTTCCCCTCAGCTTCCCGAAGTCCTGATCTGTCACCAAGCAGACAGAACATAATACCTCCAAATAGCCCGGCACCTCTCCTCATCTCCTTCATATCCATGTCCACTGCTGGCCCAAGTGCCTTTGTATGTCTTCCCATATAAGAAGCACTGGCTTTCTGTGTCTTCTAAAGGTGGACTCTGTCCCTGAACATGGTGGCTTCATTCTAGCCTTTGAGTTCTCTGAGAAGGGCCTTCCTATCTGAGGCAGCCCATCTACTGTGTCCTCTCTGAGATTATTTAGTCTCTGTCTGCCTGCCCTTTTTGTCCTTCCCATCAATATATATAATGATTCTGACACCCCAGTGGAAGCTCTCACTGCCCATCTTTCCCGTGGTCCTGTGTCCCTGCCTGCAGGACACGACACAGTTCTCCTTCCTTCTCCTACAGGTAACCTTCCATGGCCAGGATGTTCGTGTGCTCCCTGGCGACATCATTGGTTTGCAGCATGATGCTGGCTCGGGTGCCCTACTAAAGTGTCCCCTATCACCCAACCAAGCTGGCCCCAAGACCCTGAACCTCTTTACCAATGCCTCCCACTGGCTGGCCCACCTGCCCATCCCACTGGATGATGCTCATCCTGGCCCTGCCTGTATCCTGCAGTTGGTCACAGCCACTGAACTACTGAGCCCTCTGCTAGGCCTAAAGTCCAACCCTGGGCTGAAGCATCCTGGGCACTATGAGGTCCGGGCCACAGTGGGCAACAGTGTATCCACATACAACCTCTCCTGTAGCTTCAATGTGGTCTCCCCAGTAGCTGGGCTCCGGGTCATCTACCCAGCTACCCTTGATGGCCTACTGTACATACCAACAAGTGGTTCCGTCTTGGTGATTCAGGTGGATTCTGGTGCCAATGCTACAGCCACGGCTTACTGGCCTGAGGGCAATGTCAGTGCACCTTTGGAGGCTGCTTGCCCTACCATGGATGCCCTCAAGCCCACCTGTACCCAAGAGATCAACAACACGAACAACAATACACTGTTTTCAGTGTTGGTACTTCCTGGGCTCAGCCAAGGGGAGCATGCTGTGGATGTTGTAGTGCAGAACAGTGCTGGCCAGGCCAACCTCACCCTGAAAGTGATGGCAGAGGAACCCATCCGTGGCCTCCATGCTGCACCTGTTCCTGAGGCCCGGGTACTACAGGGTGCCCTTGTGGTAAGTATGGCCTCTGACTCAGTTCTCCTCCCCAGTACCAACAAGGGTATGCACAGAAGGAGCCCCTTCCCCAGTATAGAAACTCCTTGGCCAGCTGGGGATGGAGCACAGTGATTATCATATTTTTCTTTACTGAGGATCGAACTCAAGATCTTGTGCTTGCCAGGCAGGTGCTTATGCCACTGAGCTGTCTTCCCAGCCCTTTTTTTCTTTTTTTTTTTTGGGTATTTGCAATCAAGCTCATGACCTCAGGCTTGCTGGGCAGGTGCTGTGCTGCTGAGCTGTATCCCCAGCCCAGCACATTGTTTTCTAGCAGCTCCTGTCAGGAATGCTCAGATTATTGAGCAATTTTTTGTTGTTTTTTTTTTTTTCCTTTACGGTACTACAGATTGAACCCAGAGCTGGGCAAGTGCTCTACCACTGAGGTACACCTCAGCCCTATTTAGCAATTTCTAAATTGCTTAAAGGTCACAGTTACAGTCTACTTTATAGACCCTTCTTTCCCCTCTCACATTTCAAGAAGCAGGTTGTTAAAAAAAAAAAAAAAAAAAAAAAAAAAGCCCCTCAATGGGGCCGGGGAGATGGTTCAGTGGAATAAGCGCTTCTCTGGCAAGCATAAGGGCCTGAGTTCAATCCCTGGTTCTGTAAAAAAAAAAAAAAAAAGCCCCTCAAAAACCAGGTTGTCCCTTTTGTCCCTCTATCTCCACAGCCCCTGTGAGTCAGGTGTATTTTGGGCCCCCTGCAGTCTTTCCATCTGTCTTTGCATATGCCTGTGGAGGTATATTTGAAGCCTCTATGCAAAGCTGCTTCCCCTCCATGTAATTGTCCTTTCTGACAGTCCTGCAGTGTGCCCAAAGCTGTGTCTCCTGGTTTCCCGTGGATACACCTGGTCTGTCAGCTGATGTTGATCACCCAAGACCATGTAGCCCACTGAGATTTGTGCACCTTTCTGCATGGCACCAAGTTGTCTCCTTAGGGCGCTCCTGGGATGGGAGTTGATGAGGGCCTGGAGACAAGTTGACTCTGCTATTAATGTTAGGTCCACTTTACAAGTAGAGAAACTGAAGCAAAGGGAGTTAAGGCATAAACAAGGCCATGCAGCTAGAGTTTTGAGAGCTGGCTTGGTCCAGGCCCTCAGTGCCCAGGTCCAAGCTCAGCTTCTCTGACATTTGGTCTCTTAAGCTAGGCAGCCCTGGGTATTTCCTTGTCCTTTCCCACATAGCTGTCTTAGACAGTGGACCCCCTGTCTTCTCTGTCCACTAGGCATGGAATTTTCCAGCAACTCAAGGGGAGGCATGTACAGGTGGGGAGATGGGGACTGAGGTCAAAATCACAGCTTTGGGCAATGCCATGTCCTTTCTACAGCGGTACAGCCCCATGGTGGAGGCCGGCACCAACGTGGTCTTTCGGTGGACCATTGATGACAAACAGTCCTTGACTTTCCACAATGTTGTCTTCAATGTCATCTACCAGAGTGCTGCCATCTTCAAGCTCTCGGTGGGGGCCAGGCAGATGAGGTCTTGGGGTTTTGTGATATCTGGGTCTTATTTTTGTCTTCTGTTCTGCTTTGTTTTGCTTTATCCCTGAGGATACTGCCATGATTGTGGGGAGGCTGTTGAACTGGAATTTGGGGTTACTGCTATTGTCTGTGGCCCCTCTGCCCCCTAACATCTGTCTTTGCAGCTGACAGCTTCCAACCATGTGAGCAATGTCACTGTGAACTACAACGTTACGGTGGAACGCATGAACAGGATGCAAGGCCTGCTGGTGTCCGCAGTGCCAGCTGTGCTTGCCCCCAACGCCATGCTGGCATTGATGGCCAGGGTGCTAGTGGACTCAGCTGTAGAGGTGGCTTTCCTGTGAGTTCCCTGGGCCTAGTGATTAAGAGACAGCTAGCTTTTGGGGTCATGGTGGGGGCTCGTCCAGGCTATCAAAGTGTTGCTTTTCCAGGCCTGTTTCATCCTCTTTCAGGGTATTAGTATACCAAATTCTGTGAGGATCCATAGGAAAAGTGTGGGAGACTCTAGTGTAGCAGAGTTGGACTCTGACAAAGGTGCCAGGAAGGAATGACTTCAAGGGGAAAGTTGCTGGGGTCAGCCCTGCCCACCTGTCCCTGCTTTTCCTCATCATCTGCTCACTATCCTGGCAGGTGGACCTTTGGGGATGGTCAACAGGTATTCGGCCAGTTCAAGCCTCCATACAACAAGTCCTTCCAGGTCCCAGACCCGACTGTGGCCCAAGTGTTGGTAGAGCATAATGCCACACATACCTATGCCAAATCAGGTGAGGGGCAGATCCATTGTCCTGTTGGTCCTCTCTTAGGAATGACCCCCCAAGGGGTGTTCTCCTTTGCTGGGTTGATGACTTAGGGAAGACCTTGCAAATGTGAAGGAGGGTTACCTGGGCTTGACATGTGGGGGCTAGACAATATTTCTTAGGGTAGAATTCAAATTTTCTAGATATTGGGCCCTCTTGTTGTCTGCTCTTAATTCCTATTCAGAGAGCAAAGAGTGGTACCATTGTTTAATTTTTAAAATTCTAGAAGTCTGATACAATAATGTTTCCTCAGTGCACATGATACAAATCATAACCCTACCACCTCCTCCCCACTTGCCATGTGCCCTCTACTTTCTTCATGTACACACAGTTGGGCTTGGAAGTACTTGGTCCTGTTCTCTCCCTTTTACTTTTAGCTCTGCCTCTTGGAGTTCTGTCCTATACAGGTGCCTAAGGGGGCAGCTATTCGTGCTTTGAGGAGGATGCCTCATGAAATGTGAGGTACTAGGTGGGAATTTAGCCAGCAGCAGACTCACTCAATCCTCTCCCTGCAGGTGAGTACAACCTGACTGTCCTCGTGTCCAACACCTTCGAGAACCTGACACAGCAGGTGTCCGTGAGTGTACGTGACACACTGCCCACTGTGGCCATAAGTGTGAGCAGAAGCACCCTGGTTACCGGCTGGCCTGTCATCTTCTCATTGCACCCACTGCCTTTACCTGGTGGTGTCCAATACACGTGGGACTTTGGGGATGGCTCCCCTATCCTGATACTGAGCCAACCAGCGGTGAATTACACGTACACCAGGACAGGCACCTACCATGTCTGCTTGGAGGTCAACAACACGGTGAGCAGTGTAGTAGCGCACACAGATGTCCACGTCTTCGAGGAGCTAAGTGGGCTGAGTGTGCAATTAACCCCAGCTGTGGAACAGGGAGCTCCTGTGGTGGTCAGTGCTACTGTGGAGACAGGTGACAATGTCACATGGACATTTGACATGGGGGATGGCACAGTGTTCATTGGCCCTGAGGCTATTGTGCAGCATGTATATCTGCGGGCACAGAACTATACGGTGACAGTGGGTGCAACCAGCCCTGCAGGCCACCTGATTCAAAGCCTGCCCATTCGTGTTTTTGTCCTGGAGGTACTGCGTATCGAACCTGCCACCTGCATCCCTATCCAGCCTGATGCCCAATTGACAGCTCATGTTGCTGGGGACCCTGCCCATTACCTCTTTGACTGGACCTTTGGAGATGGCTCCTCTAACACAACTATTCAGGGGCAACCAACAGTAACACATAACTTCACAAGGAGTGGCATATTCCCCCTGGTATTGATCCTGTCAAGCCACGTGAACAAGGCACATTACTTCACGAGTGTCTGTGTAGAGCCTGAGGTGGAGAACATCACTCTGCGGCCCGAGCAGCAGTTTGTGCGGCTTGGGGATGAAGCCCGGCTGGTGACCTTTACCTGGCCTCCTTTCCCCTACCGATACACGTGGGACTTTGGCATTGCAGATGCTATCCTCACCCATGCCTGGGGGACTGAGGCAACAGTGGCCTACAGAGAACCAGGCTCCTACTTGGTGACAGTCACTGTGTCTAATAACGTCTCTGCTGTCAATGACTCAGCACTTGTGGAAGTACAGGAGCCCATGGTAGTCACTGGCATCAGAGTCAATGCCTCTCATGTGCTGGAGCTGCAGCAGCCCTACCTATTCTCTGCCATGGGCCATGGACATCCCGCCACCTACCTATGGGAGCTGGGGGATGGCACCCAGCTTGTAGGCTCTGAGGTCACCCATGTCTACAACAGCACAGGTGACTTTACCATCAGGGTATTGGGCTGGAATGAGGTGAGCCACAGTGAAACATGGCTCAATGTCACAGTGAAGCGGCGCATAGAGGGGTTGAGTATCAATGCTAGCCGTGTGGTGGTGCCCCTGAATGGCAGTGTGAGTTTCAGCACCACACTGGAGGCAGGTAGTGATGTACACTACTCCTGGGTGCTGTGCGACCGCTGCACACCCATTCCTGGGGGCTCCACCATCTCTTACACCTTCCGCTCAGTGGGTACTTTCAATATCATCGTGACGGCTGAGAACGAGGTGAGCACAGCCCAGGACAGCATCTTCATCTATGTCCTGCAGCTCATCGAGGGCCTGCAAGTGGCAGGTGGTGGCAATGGCTGCTGCTTTCCCACAAACCATACACTGCAGCTACAGGCCATGGTCAGGGACGGTACTAACATTTCCTACAGCTGGACTGCCCAGAAGGATGGCAGCCTGGCTCTAGTGGGTAGTGGCAAGAGCTTCTCACTCACTGTGCTTGAGGCTGGCACCTATCACATCCATCTACGGGCCACCAATATGCTGGGCAGTGCTTCAGCCAACTGTACCATAGACTTTGTGGAGCCTGTGGGGTTTCTTACTGTGGCTGCCTTTCCTAACCCAGCTGCTGTCAATGCGAGAATCACCTTTGATGCTGAACTGGCTGGTGGCAGTGGCGTGATTTATACTTGGTCCTTTGAGGAAGGGCTAAGCTTGGAGACCTCTGAACCATCTACCATCCATACCTTTTCCACATCTGGCCTATACCTGGTCAGGGTTACAGCTGGGAACCAACTGGGTTCAGTCAATGTCACCATTGAGGTGGCTGTGCAAGTGCCTGTGAGTGGTCTTAGCATTAGGGCTGGTGAACCAGATAGCTTTGTGGCAGCTGGCTCCACTGTGCCCTTCTGGGGACACCTGGCCACAGGCACCAATGTAAGCTGGTGCTGGGCTGTGCCAGGTGGCAGCAAGCACAGCCAGCATATTGCTGTGGGCTTCCCAGATGCTGGGGTTTTCTCCATCCAGCTCAATGCCTCCAATGCTGTCAGCTGGGTCACAGCTCTGTACAACCTCACAGTGGAAGAACCCATCATGGGCCTAGTGCTGTGGGCCAGCAGCAAGGTAGTAGCACCTGGGCAGCTGGTCCACTTTCAGATTTTGCTGGCAGCTGGCTCGAGTGTCACCTTCCATCTGCAGGTTGGTGGAGCCAGCCCAGAAGTGCTCCCCACACTCCATTTCTCCCATAGCTTCTCCCGAGTTGGAGACCATGTGGTAAATGTGCAGGCTGAAAACCATGTGAGCCGGGGCCAGGCACAGGTGCGCGTCTTGGTACTAGAGGCTGTTGACGGGCTGCAGGTACCCAACTGCTGTGAGCTGGGCATGATCACAGGCACCGAGAAGAACTTCACAGCTCGGGTACAGCGGGGTTCCCGAGTTGCCTACGCTTGGTACTTCTCCTTGCAAAAGGTCCAGGGTGACTCACTGGTCATTCTCTCAGGCCGCGATGTCACCTACACACCTGTGGCTGCAGGGCTGCTGGAGATCCATGTGCGTGCCTTTAATGAACTGGGTGGTGTGAATCTCACACTTGCAGTGGAGGTACAGGATGCCATCCAGTATGTGGTGCTACACAGTGGCCGCTGCTTTGCCAACCGCTCAGCCCGGTTTGAGGCTACCACAAGCCCCAGTCCCCGGAGAGTGGCCTACCACTGGGACTTTGGGGATGGGGCCCCAATGCAGGACACAGAAGAGCCTTGGGCTGACCACTCCTACTTGCAGCCAGGGGACTATCGTGTGGAAGTGAATGCCTCTAACCTGGTGAGCTTCTTTGTGGCACAGGCCACAGTGACAGTCCAGGTGCTAGCTTGCAGGGAGCCTGAGGTGGATGTGACCCTCCCCCTGCAAGTATTGATGCGACGCTCTCAGCGCAATTACCTGGAAGCCCATGTTGACCTGCGTGATTGTGTTACCTACCAGACTGAGTACCGCTGGGAGGTGTATCGTACTGCCAGCTGCCAGAGACCAGGGCCTATGGCACAGGTGGCCTTGCCTGGTGTAGATGTGAGCCGGCCCCAGCTAGTGGTTCCACGGTTGGCGTTGCCTGTAGGCCACTATTGCTTTGTGTTCGTGGTATCATTTGGGGATACTCCCTTGGCACGGAGCATTCAGGCCAATGTAACAGTGGCTGCTGAGCGCCTGGTGCCTATCATTGAAGGTGGCTCATATCGAGTATGGTCAGACATGCAGGACTTGGTGCTGGATGGGAGCAAGTCCTACGACCCCAACCTGGAGGATGATGACCAGACACCACTTACCTTCCACTGGGCCTGTGTGGCTTCTACACAGGTCAGCCATGTGGCAGGCCCATCTTCTCTATCTCCTCAGTTGGGCTGTGACCAGTGAACACCCAGTGTTCCTGGCTGGGTGGGCCTTGGTCCCAGAATGGGGAAGGGTCTCCTGGGCTGTTCCCTGGGCCAGGCTCTGCTTTGAGGCTTGTTATAATCTTATTATCACCATTTCCTGTGTGTGTGGGCTACAGATCAAGACCAATGGGTGTGTCCTGAACTTTGGGCCCCGTGGGAGCAGTGTAGTTACCATCCCCAGGGAACGCCTAGAGGCTGGTATAGAGTACACCTTCAACCTCACTGTGTGGAAAGCCGGCAGGAAGGAGGAGGCTGCCAGCCAGACGGTGAGTGCTGCTTTAGCCCCGCAGGCCATAGCTCCAACAGTACCCAGCTCTGCCCTGTTTCTTTCACCAGCTCCCCTGTGTTGCTCCTAGAGGCTGTGAATTCTCTTGCTACTGATTTTGATACAATGTCCAACTTTAGTATTGCTTCAAGTCGTGATATAATTCCACATCATATTACAGGATTCTTATGTTCTTTGGTCATCTATTCCACCCCCCACCCCATCTCTGTCTCAGGTCCTGCATCCTCATCCAGCCTTTTAAAAAAATTTGTATTTTGAGACTTGGTCTTATTAAGTTGCCAAGTTGCCCAGGAAAGGCTTGAACTTTTAGTCCTCCTGCCCCAACCTCTCACAAATTCTGGGATAATACCAGCAGTATAAAAGGCAGACATTGAGAAATTGAGTCCCTTTCTTCAGAATTGATAACTGTACTCAGAACATGAGTGTCCTCATTTCTGAATGGACTGGGGTACCACTTGCCCTCATACTGCTCTGGCCTGGCCAGGAAGGTTAGGGCCATTGTGCATGTGATGGCCACCCTTCTTTTATAGGGCAAATGGGATATGCTGGGCTCTGCTGCTGCCTTGGGGGTCGGAGGAGGGCTGACTTCCCAAAATCAGTCTTTTCTCAGCAGGCCTTCCAGGAGGGCCCATCTTAAGAGGTGATTTAGGGAAGCAGGGTCCAGTAGGGCTAAGATGCTGAATCAGGCCTTGCCTAGGGAAACTGGAAGTGTGGGGATAGGACTATGGAAGACTGCTGTCCTCTTGTATGGCTGCTTTGGTTTTACTCACCTGTCTTGTAACAGTGGGTTGTGTGTCTCCTGGTACCAGGGTCCTATATTAGAGATGACAACCCTGTTGACCTCTGCCCCTTTAGACCAGTACACCTCTTTGGATTTGGCAGGGGAACCTGGTTTTACGTGTTCCCAGCTACTCAGGAGAGTGCTCGAGAGAGTAGAGACACTGCCCCTTAGCTGCCTACCTTGTCAACACAGTGGAATATGACCTCTCTGTGACCTGCCTCCTTCCCAGGTACTGGTCCGAAGTGGTCAGGTGCCCATTGTGTCACTGGAATGTGTGTCCTGCAAGGCACAGGCAGTATATGAAGTGAGCCGTAGCTCCTATGTGTACCTAGAGGGCCACTGCCATAACTGCAGCAGTGGCTCCAAGCATGGGGTAAGTGGCAGGCTGGGCTGGGCCTACTTGGACAGATGGTTCAGATGGTTGCAGCACTGCCCTCACTACCTCTTCTGTTTCTCAGCGCTGGGCTGCACGAACCTTCAGCAATAAGACCCTGGTGCTAGATGAGACTACCACATCCACAGGAAGCTCAGACATGCGACTAGTGGTACGGCGTGGTGTGCTTCGGGATGGTGAAGGCTACATCTTCACACTCACAGTGCTGGGCCATTCAGGCAAAGAAGAAGGCTGTGCCTCCATCCACCTCTCACCCAACCGACCCCCACTGGGGGGTGTGTGTCACCTCTTCCCCCTGGATGCAGTGTGTGCCCTCACCACCAAGGTGCACTTCGAATGTGTGGGTAAGTATGGGCCTGGTGGAGGTGTGCTGGCAGGGGCCAGGGCTAGGGCTACACTAAAGCTGAGTACCCACCCACAGGCTGGCAGGATGCAGAGGATGCAAGTGCCCCTCTGGTGTATGCCCTGCTGCTGCGACGCTGTCACCGGGGCCACTGTGAGGAGTTCTGCATCTATAAAGGTAGCCTCTCTACCTATGCTGCTGTGCTGCCCCCAGGATTCCAGCCTGAGTTTGAGGTGGGACTGGCTGTTGTTGTGCAGGATCAGTTGGGTGCTGCAGTGGTTGCTCTCAACAGGTGAGCTAGGTCCAAGGTTGGGGTGGGACCGTGGCAACTCCCTGCTTCTTACAGCACAACTCTGCCCTGCAGGTCTCTGACCATTGTCCTGCCGGAGCCCAATAGCTCCATGGGTCTTACTCTCTGGCTGCACAGCCTGACTGCCAGTGTGCTGCCTGGGCTCCTGAGACAGGCTGACCCCCAACATGTCATCGAATACTCACTGGCCCTTATCACGGTGCTCAATGAGGTCAGTGGGGGTGGATACTAAGGGATCCCAAATTTGCTCCTTAGAGAGCTGAGACCAGTATTCCTGACAGTCTCCAAAAAGCCTCATTCCCAGACCACACAGGCAAAACCCCTGAAATAATGTCCTCAACCCTCAGCAGCCTGCATATGCTAGGTCCTTCCTAATATGAGTCTTCCCAATACTCTTGAGCCCACAGGGATCCTATATATTCCCCTACTTTGCTCTGAAGGAAACCACTCAGGATTGTGAGTCCCTGTCTGCACTATGCAGTAGCCAGCATGTATCCTGTAGTATTTCAGGTATCCACTAATAGATCTTGTATTCACCACCCATCCCAGTATGAGCAATCCCTAGATGTGGCCACAGAGCCTGATTCTGAGCAGCAGCTGCGGGCCCAGATACGCAAGAACATCACAGAAACTCTGGTTTCCTTGCGGGTCAACACTGTGGATGACATCCAGCAGATCACTGCTGCACTGGCCCAGTGCATGGTAGGACAGCCCTCTAAACCCCAGGCCCATGGCAGTTACTGGCTACAGGGATTAGGTGTCCTCTCCTGCCATTCTCTTGCCTTTTCCCAGCATGAGCCCACATCTCCAGTTAGTGGCCCCATAGGGTGAACCCAGGGCAGAAAGAGTACTACAGGTAAAGCCATAGGGAGAGACCAACAGAGATCCTGCCTTGTGCCTTCCCTTGCGCCTGTATTCACATCCCACATGCCTGGCACACCAGATGTGACCTATCCACCCCAGCTATCCACTGTCTGTGGCCTAGACTTGTCAGCTGGACAGAGTGAGTCTGGTGAGAAATTGCTATGCCCAGGATGAGGAGGGGATCAATAAAGGAACCCAGGAGCAAGGCTAGGCCCTCAGAGGAAAGGACCAGAGTACTTTCCAGGTCAAGGTTGCCCTTTATTATGTGACTGAGTTAATTCTCCAGCCTGGGCCTCAGTGCCTGCCTTGCTCTTAGTCATGTGAAAAAAATGCTTAGGTACAAAGTTCACATGTTCCTTGTGGGTTAAGAGCAACCACTTTAGGGCTTTCAGTAGGGAGGGTCTGGGTGGTCTCATATGGGCAGTGCTTGGCATGCACAGTGTGTGGAAGCAGAGAGGCTGCCTGGCATCCTGGTAGCCATGGGGGCAGAGTCAGCCAAGTGGGGAGGAGGGAGCAGTCACTGTAAGACTACATATGTAGGATGGGCTTGGACACTGTGGGTCCCATGTAGGTGTCCAGCAGAGAGCTCGTATGTCGCTCGTGCCTGAAACAGACACTACACAAGCTGGAGGGCATGATGCGCATCCTGCAGGCTGAGACCACCCAGGGCACTGTGACACCCACCACCATTGCTGACAGTATCCTCAATATCACAGGTGTGGGCACATATCCTCTTGCCTGCCTCCCTTTGGCCTCCCTCCTAGCCTCCCCATTCAGTGTGCCAGCCTCATGTATTTGTCTGCAGGTGACCTCATCCACCTGGCCAGCTCGGACATACAGAGCCTGCAGCCCTCAGGACTGGGGACTGAGTCGCCCTCACTGATGGTGGCATCTAAGGCCTACAACCTCTCCTCAGCCCTCATGTGCATTCTTATGCGTTCCCGTGTACTCAATGAGGAGCCTCTGACCCTGGCGGGTGAGGAGATCGTGGCACAGGGCAAGCGCTCAGACCCACACAACCTGCTGTGCTATGGCAATGCCTCAAGCTCTGGCTGCCATTTCTCCATCCCTGAGGCCTTCAGTGGAGCCCTGTCCAACATCAGTGATGTGGTACAGCTCATCTTCCTCGTGGATTCCAACCCTTTTCCTTTTGGCTACATCAGCAATTATACCGTCTCCACCAAGGTGGCATCCATGGCTTTCCAGACACAGGCTGGCACCCAAATCCCCATAGAGCGACTGGCCAAGGACCGTGCCATCACTGTGAAGGTGCCCAACAACTCGGACCAGGCTGCCCAGGGTCTCCACACCCCCATGGGGTTGGCTGTTGTCCAGCCCCAGGCCTCTGTCAGCGCCGTGGTCACCCTGGACAACAGTAACCCTGCAGCAGGGTTGCACCTGCAGCTCACCTATACAGTGCTGAGTGGTGGGTGTCACACAAGTGTCTACAGCTGTGGTAGCTAAAAATCTGCCTCCTTTGGGGGCTGGGGAGATAGCTCAGTAGAATAAGCACTTGCCAGGCAAGTGTAGGGGCCTGAGTTCAATCCCTAGTACCGCAAAAAAATAAAACCTGCCTCCTGCCATGTGGGTCCTAGAGGTCTATCTGGAGGGCAGTTGGGGCCATGGACAGTACATGCTTGCCCAGCATGGAGGCTCCTAGGCCCTATGGTGGAGGGCTCCCAGGGTGTCCCTGGGTGAATGTCTAACACTGTTCTACCCACAGATCTCTACCTATCTGAGGAGCCTGAGCCTTACCTGGCTGTCTACCTGCACTCAGCACCCCAGCCTAATGAATATAACTGCTCAGCCAGCAGGAAGATCAGCCTGGAGATGCTCACTGGTACTGACCACAGGCCCTACACCTTCTTCATCGCCCCAGGGTAAGAACCCTCTACCCATCACAGGATCTGGAAGTGGGCTGTGGCAGATGGACATGGCTTGGTCTGTGTGCCTAAGAACATGCGGGCTTTGAGGAACATTGGTAGCAGAAGGCTGGGGAGTCACCAAGTACGGCAGCTAAGGATACCTCCTTGGCTGGAACTGGGGCTCTGGACCCAGCAGTCTGGCTATGACACTGCCCTGTCTCTGGCAGGACTGGATACCCAGGTGAGAGTTACCACCTGAACCTGACTAGCCACTTCCACTGGTCAGCACTGGAGGTATCCGTGGGCCTGTACACATCCCTGTGCCAGTACTTCAGCGAGGAGGAGATGATGTGGAGGACAGAAGGGCTTGTCCCCCTGGAGGACACTTCACCCAGCCAGGCCGTCTGCCTCACTCGTCACCTCACTGCTTTTGGTGCCAGCCTCTTTGTGCCACCCAGCCATATCCACTTCATCTTCCCTGTGAGTGGGGCCCTGATTTTCAGTCTCTTCACAGGGTTGAGAGTGCCTGGGTGGGCTCCAGCTCCATCCTCAGAAGGTGAAGCATTCGAGTGAACCTCCTGGGCCGGCTGGCTTTGTCTTCCTAGGAGCCAGCTGCTCGTGTGAACTACATCGTGCTCCTGACATGTGCCATGTGCCTTCTAACCTACGCCATCATGGCTGTGATCCTGCGCAGGCTGGACCAGCTGGATGTCAGCTGGGCCCGTGTCATCCCTTTCTGTGGGAAGGGGGGCCGCTTCAAGTACGAGATCTTGGTCAAGACTGGCTGGGGTCGAGGTTCAGGTAAGGGGAGGTGACTGGGTGAGGAGACAGTGGTATCCTCCAGTGGTCCCTCAGTTGCACTCCTGAGCTCTAATTTTCCTCATGGTGATAGGTATCCTAAAGCAAGACTCCTTTCCCAAGTGCTGTGTAAAGAGTTGTTGTGAATCCTTCAAATGGCTTTATGGGTATGTGGGGTCATTCGCAAGAAAGAGAACAGCTCTCAGCAGGAAGTGGGCCATGGTTACCACAGGGAGACCTAGCTCTGCATGGTGGTGT
This sequence comes from Ctenomys sociabilis, assembly GCA_004027165.1. Taxonomy (NCBI): domain Eukaryota; kingdom Metazoa; phylum Chordata; class Mammalia; order Rodentia; family Ctenomyidae; genus Ctenomys; species Ctenomys sociabilis. The sequence goes on along the minus strand of PVKA01003143.1, from coordinate 11,697 downwards.
GGACCTCCCAAGTTTGTGAAGGCACACAGTGCATACACTAGCCTACTAGTCAGTAGGGCAATGAGGAGTGTTCTGTGAACTCTAAAGTTTATTTGTGAACATTAGAAAATTCTTGCTGTTGTTCATAAATATACAGGAAATGCACTGTTTTCTTAGTACACCATAATTTAAAATATTAGAAACTAGCAGTTAATTTCCTTGTTTCCTTAAGGAAAACTCAGCAGTTTCCTTCTTCACCTTCTCCTTGTGTAACCAATGGTACAGAGTGAGTGCTCTTCTTTGCTCTGGCAGGTGTCATGTCCTAAGTTTGTCCTGCTGCCCAACATTTCCCTTTATGCTTTCAATGCTGTGAAAAGAACTCAGAGTTCTTTGAGGAGGAGATTATATTCTACTGCAGCAATCTCCTTTGTGGTGATCACGTCTCCGGTTTATGTGCTGGTTGGTGTTCCACTACTGGGATAAAATACCTGATATACACATCTTAAAGGAGGCAAGGTTTAATTTGGATCATGGTTTTAGTTCAGGTCAGCTGGTTCTAAGATAGAAACATCATGGTGGAAGGGAACTGGGGAAGGAAAGCTGCTCAGCCTGTCATGTCTGGGCAGCAACAGCAAGAGGAACCAGAGAAGAAAGGGCCAGGAAGCACTACATTTCCCAAAGCCATGCACTCGTGACCACCCAGACACACCCAGAAATGTGCCTTACTAACCTTCTAGGCATCTCTCAAGCCAATCAAGTTGACAATAAAAGAGTGAACATTACACATGAATCTGTGCATATTTGCTAATGCATTCTGCACTGCCTGTCAAATCTTACATGGGGCAGTATAGCGTCCCCGTAGCCATCCTTTCAACAACTCCATTTATTCATTCTCTCTCTCTCTCTCTTTTTTTTATATTTTGTATAGGGTCTCACTATGTAGATTGGACTCATAGTGATCCTCCTGTTTTCAGCCTCCCAGGCACTTACATTACATATCCACATGTAATGTTCACTCTTTTATTGTCAACTTGATTGGCTTGAGAGATGCCTAGAAGGTTAGTAAGGCACATTTCTGGGTGTGTCTGGGTGGTCACGAGTGCATGGCTTTGGGAAATGTAGTGCTTCCTGGCTCTTTCTTCTCTGGCTCCTCTTGCTGTTGTTGCCCAGACATGACAGGCTGAGCAGCTTTCTTTCCCCAGTTCTCTTCCACCATGATGTATCTGTCTTGGAACCAGCTGACCTAGACTAAAACCATGATCCAAATTAAACCTTGCCTCCTTTAAGATGTGTATATCAGGTGAGCACCACCATGCCCAGTCTCTACCAGAGGCTCAGTGCACCCCGGGACCTGGGATCGAATCCTGGCCTCTGCGCTCTGCCTAAGCAGGCACTTTGATCTGCTGAGCTATCTGGCCGGCCCTATTTTTTTCTTTCTTTCTTTCTGAGACAGGGTCTCACTATGCAGTTCAGGCTGGCCTTAAGCTCACTTTGTAGCTCAGGCTGGTCTCAAACTCACAACAATCCTCCTGCCTCAGCCTCCCGAGTGCTGGGATTACAGCATGCACATCATGTCTGGGTCCTATCTTTTTTTCATTTATTTATTTATTTATTTATTTATTTATTTATTTATTTATTTATTTATTTTTAATTTTTTGGTGGAACCGGGGATTGAACTCAGGCACTTGCACTTGCGCTTGCCAGGGAAGCGCTTATTCCACTGAGCCATCTCCCCAGCCCCCTATCTTTTTTTCTTTTCTTTTCTTTTTTTAATGTTTTTTTGTTTGTTGTTTTGAGACAGTTTCGTTATATAGCACAGGGGCTGGCCTTGAACTCACTGTATAGCCCTGGCTGCCCCATAACTCATGGGGATCCTCCTAATCTCAGCCAGTGCTGGGATTATAGACATGACCGGCTTTAATTCAAAATTCACTTCTACAGGAGAATAAGCACTTGCTTGGCAAGTGCAAGGGCCTGAGTTCAATCCCCAGTTCCTCCAAAAAAAAAAAAAAATTCACTTCCAGTATTAGTGTTTTTTTCTTTTTTCCCATTTTTGTTTCTTTTATGCATCGCTAAGGATTGAACTCAGGGTCTTGTACCTGTTAGGCACATACTATACCACTGAGCTGATCCCCAGTCCTTTTTATTTTTTGAGACAAGATCTTGCTAAATTGCCCAGGCTGTACTTGACCTTTGTTATATATAATGTGTATAATGTATATATATATATAATGTGTGTGTATATATATATAATGTATATATATAATGTGTGTGTATATATATAATGTATATACATATGTGTATACATATAATGTGTGTATAATGTATATATATAATATGTGTGTGTATATATATATATATATATATATATATATATATATATATATTTTTTTTTTTTTTTGTACTTGAACTTTGGATCTTCCTTCCTTAGCTTCCCTCAGTGTTGGGATTACAGGCACATGCCCCAGCTATTATCCATTTTTCAAAACTCACATGGGTCAGTCAGATGTGGTGGTGCATTCCTGTAATCTTTTTTTT
>PVKA01003142.1:85022-114371 GCA_004027165.1 Ctenomys sociabilis | reverse complement strand
TAGGAGCAAAATATATATATATATATATATATATATATATATATATACATACATACATATACATACATAATTCTTACAAAATAATTCATTTTTCAGGGAATCCTTTCCTATTGGAAATGTGGGCATACTCCAAGAAAAATTACTCAAAGTTTCTGTGTAAGTAAAAGCAATTAAATTTTATCACCATCTTCCCCAATCTGAATTGTAAAATGTTAAGAACACAAGGAATAGAAAGTATTCAATAAAAGATGAAATGTTTAAAACATCACAGTGTCCATTAATATATGTAGTATTCTTCCATTTTTAGATATCAGTTAAAAATTAATTTTTAAAAGTATTTTCACTCATCATCAGTATGGAAGAAAAGGAAAAAAAGGAATTCAGTAGGAACAGGAAAAAAATGAAATGGTATTGTCTGAGTTACTCTTCTGTCGTTGCTGGGACAAACATCCAGCACCCAAAATGAAAAAAGGTAAGGTTTATTTAGCTCACAGTAACTGGAGGTTTCAGTCCATTCATCTGGCTCCAAGGCAGAGGAGCACATGGCAGAGAGCAGCAGTTCATGGCGGCCAAACAGCAACAATGACAATGAAGAGAAATCGCTATAGAAAGTCTGTCTCTCTGTCTGTTATATTCCATTCAGGCTCTCTGCCCCAGGCTGGAGGAAGTACACCCATAATCCCAGCAATACTAAAACCCATAATCCCAGCCTTGTATCACACATAACCCCAGTGGATCATGAGTTAATCACAGACTCTAGAAGTCCCCACCCCATGACTACAGGAGGCTTTGAGGGAACAACTAGACACAAACTGTAACAGGTATGCAGAACAAAAAGGATGAGGAAGAAAATTATATCAAGGGTAGAGAATAAAAAAGAATGGGCCAAAACAAGAGAGGACTTTAATGGGTGAACATTGCATACTCATGTTATATTCTGCTGCTGCTATGAGCCATGGAATAATTCAGCATTCTTGGAAATATTTTTATTAAAATCTTCAGTGACCTCCAGGTCATGGAATTCAATGAACATTTTGTCAGACCTTTTCTTTGACCTTTAAACAGAGTTTGGCACTGTCAACTGCTCTCTTCCTTAGAATGATCCCTCCTTGGAGACTGAAATCCTGCTGCTTTGATTTCCTCTTATGTCTAGTAACTTACATTGTTTCTTTGGTTGTCCTTAAGTGTTAGAGTTCATGAAGATTCAGCTCTAGGGTACTGTTCTTTCTAGTCTGCAACCTCGTGAGCATGTCCATTCCCATTGTCTTTTTTAGTGCTACAGGGTATTCTCCTGTGTCCTGCATTCCATTAGCTAGCATCACCTTAGTCATTCCAATTGTCCAGACCCAAGACTGATAGTCATTCCCCATTCCATCTCCCTCACTTTCCAAATCCATATCCTCTGTTCTGCCTAAGCTTTTGTCATCTTCCTTGAAGCACAGCAGTGTTTGCTCTCAAACTCTCTTTTGATTTGCTTTTTTTTTTCCAGTTTGTATTTTTTTTTTTGTTAGTACATGCTTCCATTTCATAGTGATTGCAGTCCTTATAGGGAATTGATGTAAGTACATGTTTTTTGAAAGTACAAATCTAATCATTCTATTTTCTCACTGCTCTTAGTGAGAAATAAAAATTAACAGTTTCATTATTACTTCTTTAGTCTATCCTCCTCTCCCTGCCTGCATAAAGACTGGGGACCAACACAGAGTAGCAATTCATAGAATTATTCTTTCTATGAACTGGTTTCTGTTACTCATCCATATATTTTATTTTCAGGCAGCCTGTGGGCACAGCATAAACCTGTGTAGGTCTCAAAGATGAATATAATGTTGTATGTATCAGTTAGCATAGTTTAGGAACTAAAGATGGATAAAACTAGCTAATTTGGGTGTTGGAATTAATCTAATCAGATTATATGGGAACTCTAGTTTTATCTCCACTTAACAGTCTGTGTTTACATATATCCTAAAAGAAGAAATGCCAATTTAGAAATTTTGCTTTTGAGTACCTACAAAATATCAGATATTTTGTGGGCTTTAATTGGCTTCCCTTCACTTAGTTTCAAAGATAATGGAATTTGAAGTTATTTTAAACCTGAATTTGGTTTCAATTCTTCTGTCTCACATAGTGATACAGGGAGAAAATCCGACTTCGGGTGGGTGACCTCCAAACGATATAGGGAACTTACAAATGACATAGGGAAAAATGATCTCACAATCTGACCTGGACGAGTTTGTGTTCTCTAAAACCAAAGAGTGAATTTTAGGAATAAACGGAGGTTATGAGCAGAATAGATTTATTGAGGGAAAGAAAGCTCCTGGCCAAGAGAGGGACAGGAGGGGGCGTCCCAAGTGGGTGGGTCCGTGGGAAGCTGTCTCTTCCGGGGACTTTTATAGAGGAAAACCATGTGGTGAGGTGGGTCTAAGGTGGCAGAAAAGACATGGGAACTCGCTTAGGTGGACATGAGGTGGGATAAAACTATGGTTAACCAATGAGATTACAAGCACCATGCTCTGGTAAAATTGATTAAATTCAGTACCAAATGGGGAAACTTAAGTGAATAACCTAGCAAGCAGGTATGAATAGAGACCATGTCATAGAGGGTTGGGCTAGTGACTCATTTGGGCTCTTTCAAGGTGATTGACACCTATTTAGAATATCAATCCCTGATGCCTCTCCCTAGGGAAGTATGTAGCTGTGTTTGTTACCTCTTTTGTCTTGGTCTTGAGGTGTGGTCCATAATGGAGTATCTGTCTCTTCCCAGTTGTAAAGTCACCTTGCCTTTCTATCTTGTCTCCTTGAGGGCCTGTCCCTGTCTGACTGCCTAGAATATTTCTATCTAACTTGGCTGCCTGTAACAGTGGGAACATATTATATCTGTCTTTGTGTTTCTTTAAATAAAGCACAAAAGCACTTTACAAATAAAGATTTTTTTCACTTGGCTATATTTAAATAAATGAGAAGTCGTAGTTATGTATATTAAAGATACTTAAACACCACTGGAACAAGGAAAGTTTCTTCTCTTTTCTGATTCTAATCGTATACAATGCTCATAAGCCTGATAGTACCTGTAATGAGCATGTGTTATAACACTTGTCAGATAATTTGTGATAGATGATGGCATGTAACTGATGAGATACAACAAACATGATTTTTTTTCAAAAAGGATGCTAACATTAATGAAGAAATTCAGTCTTTGTTTTGCAAATATAACTGACTTCTGCCCTAGATTTCAGACAAGAGCTCTGTAAGTTATGAAACAGAGGATTATGCTGAACCATTGCTTTTTCTTAAGGATGTTGCACCTATCCATGACTGAATATATACCTCATTTAAGGGAATAATCTGTGAACTATGCTTGACACCCAGATAAATATAGAAATACTTGATAATTTAGCTATAGAAGCTTCAGGAATACCTTAAAGATAAGATGAAATATGACCTAGAGTGGGAGAGAATGAAGTCCTTGGTATAGGAAACTGCAGCCTCAGTGTTACACATGGAACAAGTAAATATTGGTGATGTCTGAGGATGATGAATGAGGCATAGTGGAAAGGTTAGCAAGCAGGTTTACTGCTCTAAAATGAGGAAAAAGTGATCAGTGGCAACTGGAGACAGTAAGAATTCTAACTTGGAGAAATGACTTGTATTTAAAAGCATATTGAAAAATTGAGGCACATTTTGTCTTGGCTTTGCTTGGTTTGGTTTTAAGGTTTTATAACTACTTATTCAGAGGAAAATAACTGATCACTTCCCTTTAGTGAACATACTGTTAGGCTCTTTTTTAAAAAGTCTTTTTTATTATTTTATTATTTATGTATTTGGTCCAGGGTCTCACTACACAGCTGAGACTCATAGTGTTCCTCTGGCCTCAGTCTCCCCAGAGCTGGGATTATAGGCACTTTGATGACAGTGGACATCAACACAAGGGTTTTACTTGATCCTTAATTCGCTGAAAAGTGTCAAGTTGTATTACAGATCACTTTTGCTTTTTGTTTCTCTTGAAATAACTAGGTTTTTAATGAATCTTTGATCTGTCTTCCTTTTTCAGTGATATTGTTTCCTTTGTATGATCTTTTAATAGACTTACCCTTTTTACTCAGTCTTAACCTCTTTTTTCAGCTTGTCTTTTTGACACATTTCCTGAAGTTAATTTTGCTAAATTCAAGTGATCCTCAAACCCAAGCCTTTTATTTTTAAGCATCTATCTTCATTACTTTTCCCACTGCTGAGACAAAATCCTCAACACCCAAAGTTAAAGAAAGGAAGGTTTATTCAGCTTGCAGTTTGTAAAGGTTTCTGTCCTTGAGTCAGCTGGCTCCAAGGCTGGGTGGCATGGCAGACAGGCATTGCAGAGGAGAAATAGTTTGGCTAGCAGAAGATAGCAAAGCAGCAAGAGATGGCCACTGCTCTTTATCTTATATCTTATCCAGACTACTTAGGGTCCATAACACTTATACATCCTTAATCCTAGTGACCTTGAGTATTGCACCATGAATCAATTTAAGGGTCATATACTCTTAAGTCCAGCCTACTCTAAAAAAGCCCCACCTATAACAGTATGAAGTTTTGTGGGGATGTTTACACACAAGCCATAACAGCATCCATTGTGTTTGTTGTACTATAGTAATAAACGGGAGCATATGAGACTCAAACTTATTAAGTTGTTTCAAAGTACCAGATAACACACATACCTTATTTTCAAAGACATTCACAAATAGTCTACCCCCAAGCTAAAATGCTTAAGTTTATGTCCATGTAAAAAGAGGGTGGGGGTAGTCTTTATTTAGATGTGGTTTAGGTGAAGAAGTAGTCACCCAGATTTACAGAGGTCCATTTATAGAACAGTCTTTGTTAAAATGGGCATAAAGTGTTTGGAAGTACTGTACCAGTGGCAAAATGCCTGACTGTGATGTCTGAATAAAAAGAGAATGGCAAAAGAACTGTGCAAGTTTAAAATAATGTGTCAGAAAAGGAAAAAAAAAAAAATCAGGTCATTTTTGTAGGATTCTTACACTTGAGTGGGCCAAAATCAGTCAAGGGGACATCTACACACAAACTTGTGAACAAAGGAAAAATTGGCAAGCATCCATCTCCTAATATGTAGTAAATAGCTACATGTATTGAAAGTCACAAGATTGTAGCAGCAACAGGAAGAAGGGTGAAGGGAAAAAGGGACTTTGATAACTCAGCTTCCAGTATTTATAGTCAGATACCACTGACCTATGTGCCTCACTGACATCAGCAATCTGCAGGACCCCCTAAGCCTTAACTGGGCAATCATTAGGGTGGTAGTCTTAAATTTAAGCCCAGATAATCACTAGAGAGGTGTGGGATTAACCTTTGAACAAAGGGAAAGTAGTGACTCAGTCCTTTGTTTCTGACTGTACTGGGATGATGATTTTTTCAGGTAATTAATAAAAAAGAGACTTTTAAAGTCATTTTCATTTGTTAATTGAAGATATCAGATTGATGGACTGCTGCTAAGAAACTAGTTTTGGACTCCAAGGAAATGGTTTTAGAAACAAAATATTTTTCTACCACTGTAACAAAATGATCTCACTGTACCATATTAAAAATGAACATAGTGCCCGATTAATTCTTTGCAGAAAGTCCAGAAAAGGAATGAAGTCCAGAAAGATGAAATAATCAAAAAACTTTGGATTGCATATGATAAGGACAATACAGTGTTTTAGACATTCGTTTAACTGATACTTAGGAATAACTGTTTTAGGCTCTGTGCTAGACACACAAAATAAGATGCTTGTGTCTGAGATGAGACTGGTCGATGCAAGCCATTATCTCACTAGTTTGTTTTTCTTAGGCTGTGAGAGGAAAAGCAAAAGAACAAGAAAGTACAGATCTCTGACATTTTATCTGATCTGGTTATCTGACCTGAGGCAATAACTGCAAGTGTAGGAACAAGGGGCCTCATTCAAAAAGAAATGGTAGGTCAGAGGCTTCATTGGGTTTTATTTAAAAATTAATAAACAATTTTAACCTCTGAAAGGCAAAAGGTGAAGACACTAGTTCTGGGAATGTCCCAGGTGAGATTTAATTTTCCCTTTTTTAAATCCTTAACCCTAGGGCCTGCCAAATAGCTCAGCAGATTAAAACGCCTGCAAGCTGGTGCGGGCGGTGTTTGATTCACAGCCCCCACCCCACGGGGGGGGGGGGGGGGCTGAGATATAATCCCAGCATTTGGGAGGCTGTAAACAGGAGAATCACTAGTGAGACCCTGTAAACCCTTCCCTAAAAAATGCAGGAAAAAAAAAGAAAAAAAAATCCTTAAATAACGGCTCCCACCCATAATCTTATCCTCCGCCAAAGGACAGGGAAAGATCACATAGCCAGAGAAATATATAAGGTTAAGATGAAAGAGAAAGCAGGGAGCCAATTAGATTCCAGGACCCTACACAGAGAAGAAACGTTATAAAGAGCTGGTGGTCAGAGCCCACTTTCAAATTCTATCTGCTCCTACTAAACTGTTATCTCTCTTTTCTTCCTTTACTGTTTTCAAATAAGTCTGCAGCCTCTTTAGTTCTTTACTGATGCCAAGTTTTGGAATGCCAGGACCTGTGTTTTTCAGCACAGAAGTGACTTGTAGTCTCTGCCTGGAGATTACACAAGGACCTCAACTTGGTAGGCAGGACCCCTGACATCTATTCACAAAAAAGTGCCTCAGGACATCTGCTCAGGGAGGGACATAGTAAAGAAAGGAGACCAGCTTTTGTGGCTAGCATGGAGTTAGGGCAGTGAAGAAACTAGATGGCAAACCTATGGTACACATGCTGCAGCAGGTCATATAAGGTTTTTGGCACTGTGGGGAGACTGACAGAGGTAAAAAGAAAACCTTAATTGCTGGCACAGGAGTGCTGCTAGAGACTGCAAGAACCCTTGGAGGAGGCAGTCAAGGGACAGGGGTTTTTAATTGACTTGGACTAGAGTTGGAGTTTACATGGGCAGATTAAGCATCAATTTGGGAGAGGATTTTGAGGGTCCTTGACTCACAGAAAAAAAGAGACAGAAGGTATATTTTGGGACTAATAGAATAGTCTTTTGAACAAGTCCAAAAGTGACTTGTTTTGGGGATCCAATGACATGTTGAATCACCTGCCATAATGACTGTGCCTGAGTTCCATATAGGCAGAAACCCATCTGTTTGTATCATTGAAGGCTCTAAAGAGTTTGTCATCACTTAAATAGGACCTGGAGGATGATTATCTCAGTTCTGGGCTTTGGAAGTCCCATGTTTGAGGGTCAGTTCGGTCTCCCTGGGGAGATAGTGCTTGGAGCCAGTCTTAGTTTTTGAAAGCACTATTGGACTCCAAGAGGACTGTTTGATTGAAGTCAGTGGTGACAGACTTATTAGAGACCAACTCCCAAATTGTAATCCAAAACCCACTTATCTTATTTATCACCACGTACAGCACTGTAATTAGACCTGAGGTTTTAGTGTAGGGGAAAAAAAAACTACATTAACATCTTTTGTCTTATACATGCCATAGGTTCATCACCATTGGCTTAGGGCAGTGACTGAGGACTTCTTGATGCCCATTGATAGTTGAATATCCCTATAAATTTCTTTTCTTAATGTCCTCAGTTCTTGAGGGAGAATAAAATAAGTTATGCAAGTTTAGCACTAATCAAATTTGCATTACCTATTTTTAAACAGACACCTCCTACATGATTAACATTCCTATATACAGAACTGAGCAGGGATCTAACCCAAAGCCTTCAAGTAACAAAAAAGACAGATACAAAATGAAAGTCAGGTTTTTCTTCTGCTTTTAGTCACCCATTGGATATCTATAGGGTCAAATGAAAAATCAGTTTTTGTTTGTTTTAGGTATAAGCAACATTTAAATTCATAATTACCTCACATGAAAACATAGATCATATTTTTATCAAGTAACAATTAATAGTCTAGGAGTACACCTCTCCCGGGCTCAATCTTAGGTCATAAAATGCTGAGTAGATGGGGATGCAGTTATCTACTAATACTTAAGATTCAGTAGTTATAATGATTGATACACTGTGTCAACTTGAGAAGTTGGGGACCAGGGTCCTCTCTTTGTAAATATTTTTATTCTGTGCTAGAGAACACAAAGATGATGTGAGTACTACCTCCATCCTAAGGGTTGGTAGCCTGTTTATAACATAAGGAAAGAAAGGAGGCTTGCTCTTCCCTCCTTTTGATCTTGTTGCCTTTGCTGTCTTCTGCCATCTTGAAGTGTTGTCCTGTGCCATGTGCCAGTCTGCCTTGGAGTCAACAGTTTATAGTCTGATACCTCTACAAAAAGAGCTAAACAAACCTTTCTTCCCTTAATTTTTAGTGTTGGGTATTTTGTCTCAGCAGTAAGAGAAAAGTAACCAAGACAATACTATAGGAGATAAGATTGGGATTCCAGACACAGCTGCTTGGGTTTGAGTCCTGGCTCCCTACGTTTCTATATCTCTGTAGCCTTGTCTGTAAATTGATCTTTTTAAAGGATAATGTTTGCAAACTTTTGAACAGCTGTTGGAACAAAATAAGCACAGTAAATAATAGCTATTCAGTTGAAGAATACTAGTACTTGTTAAAGACCTAGACAACTACATATTGGACAAGTAAAAGACATTAAAACAACTGTCAGAGCAAGGGGTATAGCTCAATGGTTGAACCTTTTCCTAATGTGTGCAAGGCCCTGGATTTTTCCTCAGTATGGTGGGAGGATGGGGAGGTGGAACAAAAATTCTTTAGTTATTCAATAAGATTACATCCCAGATGTAAGATTTATTGGCAAAATGAAATTTTAATTTAGTTATTTGTACCCAAAAGAATACCTTCTAGTAGCATGTAAATGTCATTTTAGAACACTAGGATGTAATTATGCTGGATGAGTTTTTTATGAAGTTTACTGAGTTATTTTGATAATGAGATTGACTTGCTGAATGTGGAAGAACATTCTAGGAATCGGAAGGAAAAGGGAAAATTCAACCTTAGAAACACTGAAAAGAAGGTGTTAAGTTTGTATGGTCTAACACAATGTTCTCAACTCATCTGAGGGCAGTTTTGCTTCCCAGGAGACAGTTGACTCTTTCCAGAGATTGTTGGTCTTCCTGTGTTGCCTAAGCCAGTATTGAACCCTGGCTTCACACAATCCTTTCTAGAACTACCACTGCCCAGCTTTGGAGACATTTTCTTTTCTATTTCTTTTCAGAACTGGGGATTGAACTCAGGCCCTTGCCCTTGCCAGGGAAACACTTATTCTACTGAGCCATCTCCCTGGCCCTTTGGAAACATTTTCTTGATTGCTACGTTTGAAGAAAAGACACTACTGGCCTGCAGTAGTACAAGCCCTTGATGCTTTTGGGCATCCTGCTATAGGACACCCCCTGCAAACACATATACAAATACAAGGTATAGACTACCCTTCCCAGAATGCCAATGATGTTGAGATTAAGAAACAGTAGTGAAACCAGACATAGAAGTGAAGCATTTAAATACAGAATCCTACTTATATATTATTTTCACCCTATTCTACCTGCCCCCTGTAAACAGATATACAAATACAAGTTTATCTCAGAAGGATGCATGTAACTGTCTGCTTAAACCAGCCACCTGGCTTATGAAACATTGTCTTTTGCAATGTAGTCTTGGCACTAAAGTAATACTCATCCTTTATAAATTCTGAGATATATGGCTTTCCCTTCCCATTCTAGAAGGCAGAAAAATGGAAAGAACATTTGCCTAAAGATTGTGGTAAAACTTCAACAGCAATCTTCTGTATTGCTGTTATAGATGGTCTTTTATATACCAGGCAAGGTGAATTTATAAAAGCTATGTGGTCTGAGAAATCTAAAACTAATAAGTTGAAGTAATAATAATCCTCGCCATAGTTCCTCTCAGGTAGAACAGAGGTAAATGTACTAAGATTTTTATAAAGGGCAATGTATTTTCAACTGTCTGTCAAGATTAAATTTTCCAAATATGAGTTCATAATCCAGAATGGCACAACTGCGGAAGTAACAAGGCAGCATAAAAAAAAAAAAAATGGAATAAAACAACCAATAATAGAAGTGGACTCTCTTCCAAGGACCTCAGATTACTGTAACAATCAGATTTATAGTTTAAGTTAATTTAAAACCATTTTAACCCATTTTCCCCATTTCCCATTTGCTCCAAGAATACTCCAGGCAGTGCTGGTGGCTTAGCATTTACCCTGAGCTAAAATTTGCAGATTATAGTCCTAGCCTTACCTTCAAAGTTTGCCATAGAATATGTTGACTTTATTATCACTTCCATGTCGCTCTAATATATATAATGCTGGTATCAATAGCCTTTGGAAACAAAAGACACTCTTTTTATAGTATTATTTTTAGCAGTAGTAGTTCTCTTTACAAAATATATATAATGCTGGTATCAATAGCCTTTGGAAACAAAAGACACTCTTTTTATAGTATTATTTTTAACAGTAGTAGTTCTCTTTACAAAATATAGTAATCCCTGATTGCTGAAAGTATCAAAAGAAGGGATTAAAAGCATGTATACAAAGCAGAATGGGAACATGACCCAGCATGTTTGGCAAAGAAACAATTTCAAGAAAGGATGAAAATTGGAAACGTATTGGTTAAATTTAGTAAATAGTAGGTTAGATATGCTTGGAAGAATGAATTAATGGTAGGGTTCAAGGAAATCAACTGGATTTAGGCTAGTAATCATAGAAGAAAAATATGAAAAAAGAAATTAAAAACAATAAAGAAGGCTTAAAATGAATCTGATTATAGTTCTAGCAAGAATAGGATACTTCTCAGCAATTATCAGATTGTGGAGAATTTTCTGCTTGATGAATTCTGAACTTTAGGAAGTATGGTGAAACCACAACTAGGATATATAAAAATTCTATATCTAGAAATATTAGAGTGAAATTGCAGGAAATCAAATATACAGTATCTTAATAGAGAAAATAGACAATTGACCATGTCAGAGTCACTTTTAATAGTGTCTGATAGCAGCAAGACAAGCCTAATAACACTGGAATAATAAAATGACAGGAAAAAATAACCACCAACATTAAAATTTTTACTCAGCTAAACTTTTTAGGAATAAAGATGAAATGACATTTGTAGGGGAAAAAAATCAACTGAATTGGATACCATCATACCTTCACCGAAGAAACCTTTAAAGGTTAAGAGAGAAGGAAATTGAACTCAGCAGGAAAGACAGAGATGCAAGAGGGAATGGTGAGCAAAGAAATTGGTAATAACTTTACACACATGTTGGTACGTAGTAAATGCTTGGCTAACAGATGACTCACCAGTTTTCCTATAGTGCTTTTCATATCCAACCATGATAAACAGAATAATTATTTAAAATATTTCAAAAAGAGAGTAGAATCTTAACAGTGCTCACAAGATGATTAATCTTTTTTGGTACAGGTGATCAAACTCAGGACCTTGGCTAGCCAGGCAGACACTTAAGCCACTGAGTTACTTCTCCAGTCTTTTGGAAAGTTAAGAGGAAAAAATCAGTGTCCCTAAATTATGATTTAGAATGGGTGAGTTTCCTAAAATTTTTATGTCTGTTTAAAAGCTGCTGAGCAGGGTGTGATGGCATATTTCTATAATCCCAGCACCAATGATGCTGAGGCAGGAGGATCTTCTATAGCCAGCCTGGGCTATAGAAGAAGTCCAGATCAGATTGAAGTACATGGCAAGACACTGTCAAATAAGTGAAGAATGAATGAGTGAGTGAGTGAGTGAGTGAGTGAGTGAGTGAGTGAGTGAGTGAGTGAGTGAATGAATGAATGAATGAATGGCTGCTGAGCAAAATTTTATATTAGATATTAAGCAGTACTGCCCAGTTTACCAAAGTCCTAAATTTTAGTGTCAATGTTGATTTGTGATTGGAATTCAGAATTTCTGCTCAGAATGCTCTCAGATTCTACATCCATTAATTAGAAGGCAATTCTAAATTTGTTGTTTTGGAAAACCTATGCTAATCTTGAAACATTACAAGCATTAATAAAACAAATTTTTTTTTGGCTCCTTAAAAAGGAGCCAAAAATATCACAAACTAGAACCTGCTTGTTGCCTCTCATAGCCTTGACTTTAAAATAAATATTGCCTAGACTGGTTTTCAACTGTTGAATTTCAAATATTCTCTGAAAGGTGTATTTATATATAATTAGATTTCATTAGATAGCTTCTTTGTTCTAAATTAATATATGCATGCACTAAGTATGTATTCTTATATTTATTTTTGGAAAAATGAAGTTTTATTGTTGACTTAAATCTCATATCCTTGACCTAATATTTATTAACTTCCACAAGACCATTCATTCTACAAATATTTTTGAGTGTCTGCCATATATTACAGTTTCTGTAGTGAACAAGATTAATAATGTGCCTGTGCTTAGAAAGTTGAAATAAATAGAAATCAAACAACTTTTAAAATTATGAGTACATAGAGCAAATTGGTAACATGACAGTGACTTTGGGTAAGAGTAAGTTAATAAAGAGGTCACTCAGAGTGGTAAGAATCTAGATTAAACAGAAGCTACTTGGATAGAAGCATTGTTAGTTGAAGGAACAAAAATAGCAAAGGCTGTAAGGTACAGCCTGTGAGTGAATGTGATGCGATATATGTTCCTTCGGTTCCATGAGTGCTGTGATGTGAACTGACATATTTTGTAGAAACTAATTTTGATGTTACAGTGGTGTAAACACTGAGTTAATATCATAACTTAATGCATGCCCTAATTTTTACCCTATTCTGTCTTTGACCAGTGAACTCAAATCCAGTTAAAAACCCTTGGTCTGAGTCGTTTGATTCATTGGCTGATATGTGATCTGTTCACATTTAAATAGTTCATGGTGACACTATTTAATGAAAAGCA
Source organism: Ctenomys sociabilis (assembly GCA_004027165.1). Classification (NCBI taxonomy): domain Eukaryota; kingdom Metazoa; phylum Chordata; class Mammalia; order Rodentia; family Ctenomyidae; genus Ctenomys; species Ctenomys sociabilis. Next base: position 101,493 of record PVKA01003142.1, on the reverse strand, counting down.
TTAAGGTATTTGTTAAACTTAGCTGAATTATAAATCTAGTTTTTAATATATGGAATCAAAAGATAATAAGGAAGAATCATAAGGTATTAAATATTGAAGAGTCTTTAAAGGGAGTATCTGAGGCTCCAAACTGTGTTGTAACATTTATTCATTTAGACTGTTTTCTTGTTAGGGTAAGGGTAAATAGAAATCAAGAATAAGGCAAATAGAAATAAAACAAGTTAACAAGTTTTAAAATTATGAGTTCTCCTAGCATTGTAGAGTAGCCACTGGGCAACTCCAGAGAGAGCTTATACTTCAGGTCTTTGTACACTGTGCCAGCTGCTCCGTGGAGCCCCAGACTCAGCTGACCATACCCATTTGAAACGGTTTTCTGACTCGGGGAAGGCAAAAATTCTTTGGTCACCAGACATCATGAGGGTCATCAGTTCCTGCTGTAACCTCATGCCCATAGAGCCCCAGGCTGCACCACCACTGGGTTCTGCTTCTTTACAGGCAGCCATAACACTAGTGGTGGCAGGGTCATGGTTTTGGGAGGCCATGAGGATAGCACCAGCAAAGACACAAACCCAGAGAGAATAGTACCACAAGCGCCTCTTAGCTTTACAGATTTCTAGTTTCTATTCTAGCCATTCTATCAGCCCAAAGCATCTGGGTCAAAATCATGTCTGATTTATTCCTTTGGCCCCAGAGATCAAAGTACAGTGTTTGTTATATAGTAAGTTTAGAAATTATTTATTGAATGGATTTTTATTATAAAATCAGCTTTAGAGAAAAACTACTCAAAATATACTCAGATTGATGCAGCACTAATCATTTTTTTTAAAAAATTGCCTTATAATATTGTTCAAAAATACGCATTTCTGAAGAACATTCATTTGGACTAAGAATCAGAAAACGAGTGAATTCCAGCCATTCACTCACAGTGTCCTTTATGTGAATCATACAGGCTTGTACATCAGTTCCTTCCTTATATAATGAAAGCGTTGAAGTGACTGTTGCTAACATTTCTCTGCACTGAAATTCTGTGAAATCCTTTGCTGTTTGTAAGAATTAGAATAAAGGTTGCCTCTTACGTTAGATTTGATCCTGAATCTAGTGATATAGGACAGCATTTAAACTGTTTAAGTGACAAGGAGAAAGTCTGCAAGAGGTTTAATGGTATATGCACAAGCTAAGTACCATGTTATGATTAGGTATGCCACTTTTCTTTCATGGCTTACACTCTTTGTCAACCTATCTAGTTTTTCTCTTGGTGCATACAAGTGTTGTGTGTACAAGAAAGGATCCAAGCCATATGATAAGATGTCTGAATATTGATTCTGAATAAAAGATTTTTAAGGGAGGTAGCCTATAACACAGGAAAAAATAAAGTTTAAGATTTTAGTTTTAGGGCCGGGAGATGGCTGGCTCAGTGGAATAAGCGCTTCCCTGGCAAGCACAAGGGCATGAGTTCAATCCTTGGTTCTGCAAAAAAAAAATTTTTAGTTTTTCAGGTGGGGTGAGGTGTTAGGTGTTTGCCTTTTCTACATTATATATAGCCTTCTCCTTTAGTGCATGTTAATGTATTGTTTTCCCAGGTGAAAATGAGTCCATTCATTATCACATTAAGCTATAGCACAGACTTGTAATAGCGTAGTTTTAACTCTCAAACTGTAAACTTTGTATGACAGTCCTATAGGTGCTGTCTTTCCTTTCTTCCTAATGGGTAAAATGAAGTTCAGCTACTCTACAGGTATGCTGCTGGCTTGGGGATGATCCAGAGATCAAGCTATATTCCTGGCCCAGAGATTTAGTTTGGGATATATAGCATTCCTGTAGAATTGTTAAACTTGTTTTCCTTCAAACATGTGTTAGAATTACTGTGTTTATGCATATACATACTCGAGATACTTATAAATAATTGTCTCTTACCTGCTTCTAGAGAGGAAGAGCTTTTGAAACTTCTTACAATGCTTTTTTTTAAACTTGTTTTTCTATTACTATCCTTAGTCTTTAATATCTATTTGATATTGGTGGGTTCTTAATATGATTTTAAAGTTCATAATTTTAATGAAATACTCATCTCTTTGGGCTGCTGAGTCAGTCCCTTGGCATATAAGCAGGGTAATGTGAATGGTTGTAGAAGGCTTGATCCCTTTAAGGATCATCTTGAATTTTTTTTGTTGTAGTAGCAGAATGAATGAATTTGAATGTGAAGTAAGAAGAACCTAGAAAAGAGATCGTTCTGGAGCTCCTGATTTCTGTGCAAGATGATTCAGAAGGCATCTATGATGGCTGTTGCAATATTATTGTATTGTCTTAAAAACAAATATCACAAGAAGACAGTTTTATTTAGCATTTGTACATTTAAATAATCAAGCAAATAAAGAATTTACCCTACTAAAGAAAATAGAGTATTTTGGAAATTCATCCAGTTAGTTTTGTGTGTGTGTATAAAATGAGACTTAAATTCAGATCAAATGGAAAGGATGTTAAGTACTATTTGTGAATAATCTGTATTTGAAAAATTTTTGTATTTGCCTGTTTCTTAGTAAGTATAGAACTTTTTCATGTTGTACCAAGTTCTTATGTTTAAAATCAATGTCATCATTGCTGCCTATGCAATTATTTACTTAATTTGAAACTTTCCAGTAATTTTTTGTTGTTGTTGTTGTTGTTGTTGGAGCATAGTTTTATAGGGCCCTGATGGCTTCATCTTTGATCTTTGTTATATCAAGCAGAAAAATGTCTTTTGAGAAACAAGGGAACTAAAATTGAAACAAAAAATAGCAATGCATATGGCATATATTAAACATGATATTAGCTTACACGTCATTTTTTCTGTGAACCTAAATGTTTCTATAGATACAGCTAACAGTAAAATTGTAACACACCCAGCGTATTCCAATTACATTCAACCATTGTATGAGAACTATTTGAACATTAATAACCTATACCAGTAGTGGTGAACCTGTGGCACACATGCCATAGTGGACCAATCACATTTGTTATCAGAGAACTGAAGTAAGCCTTAGTAAACTGTAGCACTGTAACTTTCTACCTGAAGTTATGAGCACCAATAACTTGTAATAATTTATTTGTTATTATTAGATTGCTTTCAGCCTCAGGCAACTGAAATGGGCTTAAATACCAAAGGATTTACTTGGCTTTTAAATTTAGAGACCAAGTGCTTCAGTAGCATAGTTCTGGATTCTCTTTTCATTCTGGAGCAACTATCCCTGAAAGGTCCAGGAGCTATTCTTTGATTTCATTGAATAAATACTGAAATACAGGCCACTTCTGAACCAGATATAAGGTAGGAGATTGAGATTAATCTTTCTCTTTTAGGCCTTTCCCTTGAACTGAGGTCATTTTCTATGTCATTGTTCTTACTCAACTAGAGTTGGCAGGGAAACCAATTAGGCAAATATCAAAACCAACAGAATTAGCATTTTTGGTCAATTCTGCCCCACAAAAAACACAAAGACAGTATTCGTATAGTGAGTGAGAAGTGGGCTGAGGATAGACCCTAAGGAGTACTAGTACTCTACAAAGGGAGCTTGAAAAAGGAGCCCAGGGGTCTGTTTTCTGTTTAGTCTATATTGTTGCTGCTTTAAAACAGTAGTAATAACCCAGGATTCATTTTATTCAAAAGAGTAAAAAATAAAAAGTTAAATTTATTCCTTGAAAATATTTCCTAATTTAAGAAAAAAAAAGGATAACTAAGGGAAAATAAATGAAATGTGCATTCTTTCCTGCCTTGTACATAAAGTTAGGAATGTAACCTCTGAATAAATCTCATATTTCTTATCATTCAACAACATGATATTTTGGGCTACTATAAATCTTTCCTCTGAATTTCTTGGAGTTTTGGTGTCATTTTTGTTTTCTCTGTGTGTGTGTGTGTGTGTGTGTGTGTGTGTGTGTGTAAATTGTGGCTGATCTTCAAATTCAGAAGGTTATTTAAAATTTATAACTCAAACTTTGTACTGTCTCAGTTACTCTTCTCTCATTGTTGGGACAAATAGCTAACATCCAGAATTAAGAAAAGAAAGATTTATTTAGTTCATAGTTAGTGGAGTTTTCAGTGCATACTCCACTGCTCCAAAGCAGAGTGGCACATGGCAGAGAACAGCAGCCTTTCTGGCAGCTAGCCAGCCTCTCTCCCATCCTTACATGGAAACACAAATTACCTGCCCCAGGACAGATGCAGCACCCACACCTATGATAATCACAAATTCCAGAAGCCACCCCATGACTGCATGAGGTTTTAGGGAAACAACTAGACATAAACTATAACATTCTGCCCCTGGGCCCCTAAAGACTCATGCACATCCCTTTATGCAAAAGGTGTTTTAGTTTATCTATAAGAGTTACCAAAGTCCTAACAATTTCAGCATTGCTGAAAAGTCCAAGTCCCAAGTATCCAAACTCTTTGCTTTGAGCCCCTGTACAAATGAAAGTTAAAACACTTCAATATTCAGTGGCACAAGATGAACATTACCATTCCAAAAGATACATGTAACGGGGGAATACAAAGCATTGGGACCAACACAAGTCCAAAATCCAGCAGGGCAAAACATTAAGTCCTATAGTTCCATGTGGAGCATCTGAAGCAATCTGTGGCAAATTGTGAACTCCATGTGGCTCAACCTCTATTGCTCTGCTGTTGGTTGAAGCTCCCATGACTGCTCTCTCAGGCCTGCTTTGCTCCCTTCTTGCAGCTTTTCTTAGATTATGTATATTCCTGGCTTTTCCAAACTTCTGGAGTTGACACTGAATAGTTTTCTCACTGACGGCCTTACATACTGCCCTCTCAGGGGCACACTGCCTGGACTCTCAGGTGTTCTGAAATCTGGGTGGAAGCCTTCTTAACCTCAGAATTCCTGCATGCCACAGGCACCTAAAATCAACGCCAAGTGGATGATGCCAAGGTCTGCTGACAGCTGGAGCAGTAGACAGGTACTCTTGGCTGTAGTGATCAAATGCCCAGTTCACTGAGCACTCTGACCCTGATTCTAAGGAATAAGTTCTCTAGGCCTGCGCCATTCTAGAACCTGGTACACCAACCACTTCCATTCTGGAACATGGGGCTAGGGTTTTCCCCTCGAGGAAAGTCTCTCACAGTTGCAATTCTGAGGCTGTGAAGAGTGAGAACCTGCTACCTTCTGTAATGTCCTCAGGCTATATTTTCTGGTCTCTCCTTCTCCACAGTGGAGATTCTCTAAGCTCTTATCTTTGCAGGCCATGGCTTTATTGGAGCTTACTTTCTGGCCAAACTCACATTTTAAATCATTGTGCTGGGCTTTTTGCTCTTGATTCTCAACATGTGTCTGACTAAATGTCCCCAACGGAGGTCAGTGTGGAGACTCCTCAAAAGAGTAGGACTAGAAATCCCATTCAAGCCAGCTATCCCCCTACTGGGAATTTTCCCAAAGGATCTGGATACATTGTGTCATAGAGATATATGTGTACCTATGTTTATAGCAGCGCAATGTGTGATAGCAAAATCTTGAAAACAACCAAGATGTCCATCACATGAGGAATGGTTGGAAAAGATGTGGTATTTCTATATAATGGAGTATTACTCAGCTATTAAGAATGATAAGTTCGAAGCATTTATACTGAAGTGGATGCCACTTGAACATATACTCATAAGTGAAATAAACCACACACATGTGTAAATATCGTATAGTCTCCCTAGTATAACAAGCAAAAAGCAGAAATACAAAAGGAAACGTACAACAAGTAAAATCAATTGAGTTAGATAAGGCAAAGTGGATGGCATATGCTGCAGGATACTAATCAGCTTTTCTTCTGGATGGTTAACAACCTAAGATCACAAGTCAGAGTTGGAGAAATAGAAGAGCCACAAAGCCAGCCAACATTTTGGCCCTAGCTTTTCAAAGTCAGCGAAGACTCAGGACATAGGAAAACCTGTACTGCAACATCATGAAACTCAGGTGAGCTCCAAATTTTCTGAACAAGGAGATTATGGAGCCACAGAGGAAAGAGATTGAAGTTCTATAGTGTGCCTTGGGAGAGTCACATGGAGAGAAAACTTTCTCTCAAGCTCTCACAGAGAGCAAACTGGTCAAGCATTGGCCGTGACTCATCCACATGGATGACACAGACAAAGGAACTACAGAATAATGTACAGGACTGCAAGATAAACCCTGAGAGGACTTCACTGACCACATAGGAAATATAAAGTTCATGTGTTGGTATGTAAGTCTTGATCTATCTAGGTCTTAACCATCCAGCAGAAAAGTATAAAAATGAAGTATACATCGTGGGGCCATAATATTAAGCTGAGCTGCAAATGGCTATGGTCGACAACTTCTTTGAATAACTCACTATTGTTGTGGAATGCTGGACTGTGTTGGATTGTGGTGTCGAGTTCAAGCACCTAAGTTAGTTGAATGACAATGGAGTGCCCACCTTTGACAGGTGTAGACAAAGGAAGGTGTAGAAAGAAAAAATCATGATGTGTGTGTATAGACAGTACAGTTGGGATAGATAACGCTGTGCTTCTACATAATTCTATGAGATGCAAGATCTGCACTAATGGTGGTTGGACAGGATATTATGTCGGCTTCTAGTACTACGGTCATCCACTAGGAAAATAATTATTGAATTTTTTATATAATTCAGGTATAAAAAATAAGATAAGTAAGCAGCTACACTCTTAATTCACTGATAAGAGATATCTGCTAAAAGAATATCTGTAAATATAATATCATGTATGCACCTTGTACAATACCAAAACATTATGAAAACAGTTTGCAATGTATTAATTTATCGAATCTGTATTGTTAAGGTGTCTTGAAACTGTCTGATTGACATTTGTAGTTCAATAAAATAAAAAAAAAATTAAAAAAAAATAAAAATAAATGTTCCCAACAATAGCCATGCCACTGCCTCAGTATTCGACTGCTTTGAAATTTCCTTTGTCAGATGAATCAGTCTACCATGCTTAATCTCAGTCTCAGGCAAAGTCTCTGGACATGAAAAAATGTAGACAAACTTAGTACCAAACCATAACACATATCTGGAGTCGAACAACCAATGCATTACTTCCCAAGAGAAACCAGCCAGGTCTTTAAAAGCAGACTTTCTGTCAGCAATCTGGTTTGTTGAGCTCTGACCAGAGTGTCCTATATCACCATTAAACCTTTCCTATCTTCCCATAAGCCATTCTTAAAAGCTTGTAATCCACATGGTCAGGTTGGACTCCACTTCTCTAGTACCAAATTCTGTCTCAGTTACTCTTTTCTCATTGCTGGGACAAATATCTGACATCCAGAATTAAGAAAGGAAAGGTTTATTTAGCTCACAGAGGTTTCAGTGCATACTTCTCTGGCTCCAAGGCAGAGTAGCACATGGCAGAGAGCAGCTTTTCATGGCATCTGCAGAGAGCACAAAGCAAGGGAGTGGCAGTAGCTCAGGCAGCTAGCTAGTAGCCTCTCTCTCCTCATATTGTAAGGCAAATTATCTGCCCCAAGGAAGATGCAGCCCGTACACTCATGATAATCACAAACTCTAGAAGCGGCCCAATGACTGTGAAGCTTTGTGGGTGCAACTAGACACAAACCAGAACACCGTCTTGAAATAATTACTGCCTCACAAAGAGGTGAATGTTTTGGTTTTCTGCCCATGTATGAAGACCTATACTTGGGAATGGTTTACAAATGGTAGTGGATTAAGTGTCCTGTGTGCAGGAACTCTCCTCTCATTTAGTAACAGTGAACAGACACTTGGAAGCTTGACATATATAGTAAAAAGATACCCCTTCCATTACTGATATACAGTAATTACTATTTAGATCATTCTTTATAATTTTTTTAAGTCTAGATATTACTATACTGAGTGCCCCATATTCCCTTTAGTCAAAGAATTGTTAAGTAAATTTTATGGCTGGCACCATCCTTCTACTGAGTATTTTTTCTTTATCAAGGTACCATAATTGTATCAAATGCTCAATGAGTGGGGTTTTTTTGTTTGTTTGTTTGTTTTTTTTTTTTTTTTTTTTTTTTTTTTTTTTTTTTTTTTTTTTTTTTTTTTTTTTTTTTTTTTTTTTTTTTTTTTTTTTTTTTTTTTTTTTTTTTTTTTTTTTTTTTTTTTTTTTTTTTTTTTAGAGACAGGGCTTGCTATGTAGTTCAAACTGACCTGCAACTTACTATGTAGCCCATACTGGCCTTGGCAGTCCTCCTGCTTCAGCCTTCTAAGTGCTGGAATTACAGGTGTGCACCACCACGGTACCTAGCAGTCAGTGAATTCTGAATCTTTTTTTTTTCTCCTTGTACTTAAGGTTGAACCCAGGACCTGTGCAAAGAGGTATATCCCTAGTCCTATTTAAATTTTTTTTATTTTGATATAGAGTTGCTAAGTTACTAAATTGCCTGTGCTAGTCTTAAACCTATGATCTTCCTGCCTCAGCCTGCTATGTTCCACCATACCCATTTTATTGAAAATTTAAACCTGTCTGAGGTCAGTACAAGCTCTTGTACACTGTCAGCTGTGCATGCTACTATGGAAATTATAGGGACTAGCAAAATTGCTGTTATAATAAGAAACACACCTGGCTTATTTGCATCCTATTTGAGATGGGGGAAATTTCAAAAGAATGAAAGGTGGTTGTGTTAATGGACAACCAGAAAGAGCTTGTCAGTTTATAGCCATCATATTGAAAGAGTAAATGGTTTTCCTTAGTCATTACAGTTCTTGTTTTGAAGGGTTTTAGTAGATATGTTAAATTTGTGATGTATATTTGTCTCAATGTCTTGTTATCCCTTCAAGGTATTTTGTTGTTTTGCTTTTGTTTGTATCTTCTTACAATTTTTCATTTTCATAAAGAATTTAAAGTACATACAGGTCAGACTTTGAAGAGAGGAAAAAAGATTAGTTTCTTTCCATTTGTATCATATAATAATTTTTTAGTAAATTTTAACTGCTGTGAGAGATTTATAACCAGATTTTATGTTCTCTACATTTTGGGCTATAAACGACTATAACTTCACAAAAACAACTCTTTTTGAATAGAAAGTTGGAAGAAAAATGAATAGACAGTTGGACACATTCATATTCTCTTCTCACCAAATGACCTAAATTCCAATTACAATGTAAACCTAAAAAAATTAGCTACCTATTTTTTGTTATTTTCTAACTATTGTTATGATAGTCTTTACTACCCCTGAATAGGACGATAGAGGAGAAAACTTTGAAAAACATTTCTATCCTAACAACCAATATAAGAGTGTAATAATTAGATTTCAGTCCTTGTGATTCAAGCTTGAGACTCTTACCACATGAAAAAAAATAGTCACATGCTTAGTTGCTTTGTTCAGTACAGCCTGAATCCACTTACCTTCAAATCCACTTTCATACTCTTTAACACTTATTCCTTTCTCTAAGTCATTTAACTGTTCCAAGCATTATAGCATCATTATCTGTAAAAGAATGTAATATTACCTCGCTTATGGGGATTTGAGTAGTTGAAATTCCCTATGTGAAAGTATCATGAGATATACATACACACATCATAACTTTGAGGGGGAAACAGATTTATTGCTTGCTCAAGCATGTCTTAGACAAAGAGCAATTAAAATAGCTTTACCTGATATTCACAGGCTTTACCTTAATAAATTTGACTGAATATTCTGGGGGAAAATAAAGGTGGCATTTTGAACTGTTACAAACATTTGATTTTGTTTGCACCATTGAATCTATCCTGTTCATTAGTTTCATGAAATAGGAGCATGACTGAATGTATAAAAAGTTATCTGCATTAGTTGCATGAGCATTGAGTTTGGTTATGGAAAATTTAGATGGTTTCCATTAATTAGTTAAACTATTCTGATTAGTTATACAGTTCAAAACTACCCAGCAGTGCAGTTGTACGAGAGTATATATTACCATTTCTTCTTTGTTGATGAAGATTTCACTGAGTGGGATTCTGAGACCTCATGATAGAGTGGTGGTCACCAGTGACAGTGAATTTCCATACTTGTGTGCCACACATTAACTTTTTTGTTTTGTTGGTTTTTTTCAGAATACAGCTATAGCAGTCAGCATCTTGGTACTTAAATTTGGGAGGGAGGGAGTGATAAATTTCAAGTGATTTTGTTGTTCTTTGATATATACCCTTTAAAGAAAAATTTTGGCTAAGAAGTTTTATACAGCTTCACAAAAAAAGAGTACATGAAAATACATTTTCAAAAAAATTTCCTCATATACCTCCATGTTTCTTTAATAAAAGCAGGTACAATAGCTCTATTTTGTAAATGAGAGACACAAAAGAAGACTACCTGAGGGAGCTGACAATGGGTGATGTGTAGGCCAGGGCTCCCCACTGTGTGTAATTGTATCCCTAAGGGGTTAGATTATTTTATGCAGCTTGCTTACTCAGTTTTGCCTTTTCTCTTTTTGTATTCATAGACTGGAAAAGTAAGAAGAGCTTTCCTGCCTTTTTAATTACCAAACTACTCTGTTTTCAATGAATCAATTCAAAGAAAGAATGCAGTCTTTCTATACCTGGTAAATATTTTCTGCTGAATAAAGCTGTTAATTTAATAGCCACTGATAAATCCAGGTGTTATGATGATTGCCTTTTATTTTTGTGGAATTACTATTTAAATGACTTATCAAATACAAACATACATATATATATATATATATATATATATATATATCTTTTTTTTTTTTTTTCACTTTTAACTCTGAAATTTGTTTGATGATTGTTAATATGATGGAGTGATTTTTGGGAAGCCTGTAACTTTGCCATCAGTGGAAAGTCACCTAGGGTTGGCCATAGTGCTTAGTACATCTTTTTCTGTGGTTACTAAATGGTTGTAATGGTGATTGAACAGAAGAATTTTATAAATAATGATTTTATAAAGTTAATCTAGTGATTAAACTGTTATTTACTTACATTTTACTGAGGTCCTAAGATTAGAAGTCAAATAATTTGCTTTAAGAACTTCAACTATTTACTGTAGAATTAAGGTCACACTGTAAGTCAGAGTCTTTATTTTTATTTCTAAATATCTTCAATATAATTAATGTGCTAAAATAATGACATTTCATATGGATTTTCCTTCTGTTATAACTAAAAATAGTAATAAAGGAACAGAGGACAGAATGGCTTTGTATTATATATAAAATATTTTACCTATTTAACAACTAGTTAATTAGTATCTGCCTTTGAAACTTTTATTCATCGCTTTTAAACCTAAGAACAACCCTGAGATGATTATTATGCTATTTTTGCAGATGAGGAAACTGTGGCTCAGAGGGACAGTTACGTACTATAGGATGCTAGCACTGCAGATTTAAACCAACTTCTGTCTGATTTCCTTTTTATTTGCATTAGAATATATTTATAGTACATAATGATTATATTCATGTTAGAAATTTGTACATGTACATAACACATCTTAGTTTCTTTTTTTTTTTTTTTTTTTTTCTTCCCCTGCATTTCCCTTCTTTGCCAGCATTGGATTCACTTATTTTTTGTACAAATCCTTATAAAGTTAATTATCTTATGTGCAGAATAATAGCCAGACTAAAGCTCCAGAGCCATATAAGGTATATATGACAGTTATACTAAATCAAGGTTGGACCGGGGACATAGCTCAGTAGTATAAGCATTTTCCTGGCAAGCTTAGTGTGCGTACCACAAAATCATTCAATCAAAGTATAGTTTTAGAAGCTTTGTTCACGCTAGATTACAATAACCCTTTTCTCTTGTGCTATCCATTACCCATCTTTTATTTTGCACTTTATACACTTAAGTTTTCAAACAAAAGACCATGTGATAGTTAAACTTCTGTCTGGTTTACTTCATTTAACATTGTCTCAAGATGCATCCATTTTTCTACAAATGACTCAGGTATATCCTTCGTTACGGAAAAATATATATACGCTATTGTCTATAAATACATTTTCTTTATCCATTTATCTGTTGGCGGATGTATAAGCTGCTTCTAAGTTACATCTATTAAATTATGCTGCTATAAACATGGATATCCATATATCACTGTGATATGTCTCTAACTCTTTGGGGAAGATACCTAGGAAAATAACTAGGTATAACTGGATCAAATGGAATTTCTACTTTTAGTTTTGTGAGGAATCTCCATGCTGATTTCCATAGTGATTATACCAGTTTACATTCCCACCAACAATGAAAAATCCCCTCTCCACAGCTTCTCTAGTATGTTATTAATTGATTTCTTAGTTTTGTTTATTGATTTGGTATTGGGAATCAAACTCAGGACCTTGTGCTTGCCAGGCAGTCACTTATGCCACTGAGCTATTTCCCTAGCCCCTCTTATTTGATTTCTTAATGACATTCATTCTTTCTGAAAGGAAGATGGAATATTAGTGGTCTTTTATCTTGCATTTCTGGAATGGCCAGCAATACTGAACTTTTTTTACGTATTGGCCATTTGTACTAATTAATCTGAACAAAGATTGATTGGTTGATTGATCGATTGATTGATTTACAGGGTCTCCCTATGCAGGTCAGACTTGTAGTGATCCTCCTATTTTCAGCCTCCCCAGTACAGGGGTTACTGGTGTGCATCACCATGCCTGGACTCAGGGCCAGCACAGCATGCAGTACTGGGGATGGAGCCCTGGTCCCTGAGCTTGTGTTAAGCTGGCACTTAGTCCATGGAGCTATCTCACGGGCCCAGTTTTATTTAGTTCAGATGCCCATTTTTTGATCTGTGTTGGCGTTTCCTTTGCTGTGCTGAAATTTTTAATTTGATGTGACCCATTTCTTTATTCTAGGGATTATTTCTTACGTGAGTAGAATTCTGTTCAGAAAGTCTGCCTTGATCTTCAAGTTTTACTTATTTTTCCTGTAGCAGATTTAGTCTTTCTTTTTCAGTGATCTATTTTGATTTTAATTCAGCGCATGGTAAGAGGTTTGTGTATAGGTTCAGTCTTCAGCACATAAATAACTAGCTTTCCCAGCACTGTCTATCCTTCAGAAATAGTATTTGGCCTCTTTATAAGGCCTCTTGAGTGTGCTGTGCCTGGAGTTGTTTCTACATCCTCTGTCATTCCATGGATCCACAAGTCTTGTGTTTTTTAGTGTTTGGGGGTTTTGCTTTTATTTGGATTGGTATTTGAGGATCTTTTTGTTCTGTCAGCACCATGCCATTTTTTCACTGTAGCTTTGCAGTATAACTTGAAGTCCAGGATTGTGATGCCCCTTGCCTTGTTGCCCAGAGTTGCTTTTGCTATTCTAGGTTTCTTCTGGGCCCATATGAATTTTAGGATTTCTTTTTCTAAGTCTTTAAGGAATACTGTTTATATTTGATTGAGATTATAGTTTTGGAAGTATAGTCATTTTGATTATATTCGTTCTGTCTGTACACAACAGTATCCATTTTCTGATATCCTCTTTAATCTCCTTTTTCAGAGTACTATAGTTTTTCTTTGCAAAGGTCTTTTGCTTCCTTTGTTAGGATAATTCCTAAGTATTTCACTTTTCATGATACTAATGTGAAAGGCATTTTTTCCCTGATTTCTCTCTGGGTACGTTTGTTACTGGTATGCAAGAATGCTGTTGGCTGTTGGTTTGTCATAAATGGCTATTATCAGATTGAGATAAATACCTTTTTATTTATTTATTTGGTACAGGGTCTCACAACACAGCTTGGACTCATAGTGATCCTCCCATTTCAGCCTCCCCACCACTGGGATTACAGGTGTGCACCACCCCACCCAGTTTTGATGGCCAGCTCAGTATGCTTAGGCCCAGCATGGCATGGGGTTCCAGGGATCAAACACCAGTCCTTGCATTTTCCAGGCAAGTGCTTAAGACCATCAAGCTATCTCCCCAGCTTCTGCCATCTATACTTCTATACCGTTTTCTTCAGAATTTTTCTCAGGTTGTCAAATGCTTTTTTCTGTGTCTGTTAATATCATCATGTGATTTTTGACCTTGTTTCTATTTATGTGGTATATTATATTTATTAATTTATATATGCTGAGCCATCCCTACAATAAATTTAGATTGGTCATGATGTATGATCTGTTTGCCACTTTTTTTTTTTTTGTAAGATTTTTTGCCTATGTTCATTAAAGAGATTATCCTCTAGTTCTCTTTCTTGGTTGTATTCTTTTGTGGTTTTGTAATCAGATAAATGGTTGCTTCTAGGAATAACTTTGGGAGTACTGCTTCTCTTTCAATTTCATTAAATAGTTTGAGGAATACTGGCATTAGATCGTCTCTAAAATTCTTGTATAACTTGGCAGTAAATATGTTGGTACCTGGGTTTTCTTTATTGGTATTTTTTTTCTAATTCCATTTTTTTGACTGATTGGATTATTCAGAACTTTTGTATTTTCTTTGTTCTATATTTTTAATATATGAATTTATCTGTTACTTTGGAATTTTCTATTATATAAAAGTACAGTTCTCAAATTATTTACTAATGATCTTGGGAAATTTTGCAAAATACATTCTTATTTCACCTTTTTCATTTCTAATTGTATGTATTTGGGTCATTCCTTACTTTGGTAAAACTGGCCAAAAGTTTGTCTGTTTTGTTTAATCTGATTTCAAAGAACTATTCCATTCATTGGTTTTTATTTTTTAGTCTCAATTTAATTAATTTTTGCTCTGGTCTTTATAATATCCTTCCTTATATTAGCTTTGGGTTTGGATTCTTCTTGTTTTTTAGGATTCTGTATTGTATCTTAGTTTATTTGAGCTCACTATATTTTATGATGTGGGAAATCATTGCTATAAACTTAACTCTTAGGACTGCTTTCCTTGTGTTCTATAGGTGTCAGTATATTTTACTGGTAATATTTTATTGTAGGAATTATCTAAATTCTTTAATTTCATCTGTGATCATCAGTCATTCAGGAGAGTGTTATTTCCCATAGTTTCTGTGGTATTTTGCTGATATAAGTAAGATAATTTCAGTTCTTTTACATTTATTTAAGTATGCTGTATGGGCGAATATATGGTCTTATTTTGGATTAAAGTACCATTTGCTGCTGAGAACAATGTTTTAAAAATTGAACCATTTAGATATCATTTCTACATTTGATTCAACTCTGATATTTGTGCATTTCTTTTTTCTTGTCTAGTGATCTGTGCCTTTGTAATAGTGGGATATTGAGGTCTCCCATTACAAATGTATTGTGTTTATCTAATTTTTCACATACATTAGAGTTTTTTTCATAAAGTTGAGCGTGCTGCTACTGTTTGGTACATACATGTTTATAATTGTTATCTCTTCCTATTGAATTATTTCCTTAACCTCTTGATGGCAGAGCTTTTAGAAACCAAGTGCCCAAACTGCAAGCCAAAACCCATTAAACTATTGCAAAGTGGCAACACTGCAATTAAAATCTGAGGTTTCAGTTTATAGAAAACAGCTGTTAATCTGATGCTCAGCTTCTGGGGTGTTAGGCTCACATGACAACAGAGAGGGTTCTGCATGACTGCTGGGCACACATTGGTCATAGGTTCACCACCACTGCCTTAACCAGTATGCAGTGACATTTTCTCTTCTGATCTCTTTTGACTTGAAATCTACTTTGTCTAAAGAAGAAAGAAATCTACTTTGTCTGAAATTAGACTTCAT
This sequence comes from Ctenomys sociabilis, assembly GCA_004027165.1. Classification (NCBI taxonomy): domain Eukaryota; kingdom Metazoa; phylum Chordata; class Mammalia; order Rodentia; family Ctenomyidae; genus Ctenomys; species Ctenomys sociabilis. The sequence goes on along the minus strand of PVKA01003142.1, from coordinate 85,897 downwards.
CCTGCTTCTTTCCAATTGCTGTTAATTACATGGAATACAGTGGTGCCTTGGTTTACAAACTCGATTCTGTCCACAGTTCTGGTGCAAACTGAATTGGACAAAGAACCAAATCAAATTTTCTCATAATGTCAATATTGAACTTAAAACACGAAATTTGATTCATTTCTTGTCGTTGTTATTGTTATCATTACTTTATTTTCAAGTTGCTGACTTATTTTTTCCCCTTTTCTTTAGCTGCTCATACCCACTAAGTATAGTGAGTAGTAATTTGGTTTACAAACTTAATTTTTTTTACTATTTTGGGGAACATGGTTGTGTTTGTGTGGAAAGATGGCCATGATTGTGTTTGCCATCCAATGCAGTTTGTAAATGGAAGCAAACTTTCATGGAATGCTTGTGTTTTTGTGAACTGAATTGTTTGCAAACAAACATTTATGAACCAAGGTATTACTGTGTACTTTCTTTTTTAGCCTGTTAGCATTATTGGCTTCATTGTGTCCTTCTAGGTTATCCTGGAGAATTTTTGTAGCTCTGGTATAGTGGTCATGAATTTCTTGAAGTTCTGCTCCTTGTCATAGAAATACCTTATTTCTCTATTAATTTTTAAGAAAAGTTTTACCTGGTACTTAAGTGGGTGTGTGTCTTTTAGGGCATGAAATATTTCATTCCAAGCTGTTCTGGCTTTTTTTTTTTTTTTTTTTTTTTTTTTTTTTTTTTTTTTTTTTTTTTTTTTTTTTTTTTTTTTTTTTTTTTTTTTTTTTTTTTTTTTTTTTTTTTTTTTTTTTTTTTTTTTTTTTTTTTTTTTTTTTTTTTTTTTTTTTTTTTTTTTTTTTTTTTTTTTTTTTTTTTTTTTTTTTTTTTTTTTTTTTTTTTTT
>PVKA01003142.1:7570-84922 GCA_004027165.1 Ctenomys sociabilis | reverse complement strand
GTTCTGGCTTTTAAGATATGCTAGAGCAGTCAGCTATAATTCTAGTGGGCTTACCTTTGTTTGTGGTTCACTGCCATTTTCCTTCACAGCTTTTAAGATTTTGCCCCTGTGACAGACTTCTGGTACTTTGAGTGTAATGTGGGACAGAGAGGTTCTCTTTGATCATGGCTATTTGGTGTCTATATGCCACAATTAGCTACACATTTATTTCTTTATATTTGGGGCATTTTCTGCCATTGTTTCTGTGAACAGGTTTTCTTATGCCATTTGTGTTGGCCTCTGATTTTTCACTTATTACAGTTATTCATAGTCTTTATCATCTCACAGCTCTTGTATCTATCTTTTATATTCTCCTAACTTATAGTGCCTTTGAATAGTTGGTCTTTGAAAGCATCATCTAGTTCTGAAATTCTGTCTTCAAATTGGTCACTTCTATTGCCTATACTTTCAGTATTCTTTGTTTTTAAGATAGAGTCTTACTAATAGTTGAGGCTGGCCTTAAATTCACTCTGTGAATTCACTCACATGCACAGCAGTCCTCCCACCTCAGCTTTCCAAATCCTGGAATTACAGGTATACACTACTGTTCTCAATTGTCAATTGACTTTTAATCTCTTGGATTTCTGATTGAAATCTTTTCAAGACTCTTAATTCTTTGGTGAACTGATCATATTTTGTCTAGCTAATCTAGCTTTTTGTTAATATCTTCTGAAAGCTCTCACATCATTTAATTATTACTTCCATTATCTACTTAATTATATTTTTTATGAGTACCTCTTCAATCTGTTTTCTAACCTCCTGTTATGCTTCTGAGTAATTCAGGTGTGTGGCTTTTGCAATTCTGATTATCAGTGCCCCATGGGTTGGCTTCTGGGAGTTGGCAGTTTTAGAGAGGTGTTTTGTTCCCTTACCTTCTCATGTTTCTATTATTTTGTTTGCTTTGTGCTGAGGTTTGTGAATGCTTATAGTCCAGAGCAGTGGTGGTGAACCTGTGGCATGCATGCCACAGCAAGCTGTTCCTATCGTTGAAAGTTCTAAAAAGTTTGCCATCACATGTCTAGAGATTTTACTGCTACTATAGAGATCTCTTAGGTTTTTCAGTGATATACTTTGGGCATTGAAGTATAGTCCAGTTTCACAGCTCCTCAATTTGATGACCTTAGTTATTTTGGGAAGGGAAGATGCAGGGCATACAGCCCAACAACCAAGTTCTCTGAGAATTAACTCTTAATATTGTGGATATCACAAAGATATAATTTGAGTGCTGACATGCAGAGATATACTGACAGTTATTCAACCCTGTTACTGTCAAGTGAAACAACTACATTAGTATCATCTAAGACAAATTGGATATCGACATACCTGAGAACCAATTATTTGTCACCTTTAATGTGAGGAAAATTGCCAATTGGAGTATAAACATTAAGACAACCCAAGTATTAATTTACCATTAATGTACTAAAGGTATCCCATCCAAGTACTAACCAGGCCCAACCCTTCTTAGCTTCCAAGATCAGACGAGATCTGGCACGTTCAGGGTGCTATTAGGCCGTAGACTAATGTACTAAAGGTAACAGCTGTATCTCTTGCTAATAGTAGAAAACAATTCAATCATGGTTTTACAGAGTTAACTATTATCAATGTTTTATGGTTATACTATTAAATATATAAGATTTGGGAATGGGAGAATAGAAGAGGAAATTTTTGAAACTTTAAACTATGATAAGAAAAGGAGAGAAGGATCTTACTAGGGAGTAACTAAATGTTTATACAATTGAGTACAGGTAAAAAGATGAAAGAGAAGAGATGAAAAAAAAAACATATTATTACAGAAAGTAAATATAGGAGAAATTAAAGAGAAAAAAGTGATAAGCAAAGAAGAAAGACCAAGGAACATTCTCAATCCTCAAAAAATGGTGAAGAAGAAAGGAAAGCAGAGAAATGCAACAAAAGCAAAGCAGAATAACCTAAAGACTATGTGTGTACTCTCACCAAAACAAAAAAGACAACAAACCTCACAGAAACACCAAAGAAAGAAAAATTTTTCTGTGATTTTGAATGTCTGGTTTTCTTCTGGGATCTACAGTTTTGGAGTCATGTCCAAGTCAAGATATATCCTTGCTCCTGCTGATAAATGAAGAAGTCAGACCCCAGATTTGTGCTTGATATAGACACCAGCTAGCTGTAGGATTAGAGTGAGGGTGGCAATTCTGAGACTTTAAAATCTAGGTTTAATTTAGATTCAGCCTAGGTTATGGAAGTGGGGCCTATGTCCTTTATCTTAAACCTTCAGGAGTTACTTTGCTGGCCTAACTACTGTTCCTAAGCCAAGGCTGTCACCCTTGAATGTCCTCACACACTCATTGTGAGGTCATAGCCCTGTAAGCCCTGAATTGAAGCAGTCCTGCTCTAAGATCTAGGTTCAATCAACCTCCTGGAATGTAATTCACTAGAGTCACTCACCAGTGGCTGCAGCTCATAGCATCAATCTTCGTGTTCCACCATTGTATTTCTCCCTGAAGCTCTCTGGAAACACAGCTTTCACTTGTCTATTGATTTGATCTACCTTTTATAGAAGCCAGGAGCTGGAGAGAAAGTGCAGACTGTCTCTTCCCCTTTTCTGCATTGTGTTCTGTACCTTCTATTTCTCTATCGATAATAATTTTGCTGTCAGATCATTCCTTGTTTCCTGGGACCTATTTCCCTCTTATTTTCCTTTTTTCAAGTTGTCATTTTCCAGAGTCTGGATTCTAAATCTCACAAGAGAGGCTGAGTTGTTTTTACTTACCAATCTTAACATTTTCCTGGTTTCAAAGTATGTTACTGTGAAAGCCTTTTTTTAGTTTTGGAATTAAAGTTTGTGTAATAGCAAATACAGGCCATCCCGTGTTAACTGATAATAATTATGGAGTCATTTTGTCATTTAACTCATTCTTCAAAAATCTGAGCATTTCAGAATTTGCGGAACCAGGGATTGAACTCAGGCCCTTGCACTTGCCAGGGAAGCGCTTATTCCACTGAGCCATCTCCCCAGCCCTTCTGTAATGATTTTAACTGTAGGAATCACTATTTTATAGTATAAATAAAGGTATAGGCTGTATATTCTTACAAATGTTTATAAACTATTTTACATTACAAACATGCTTAAAGTAAGATAAATACACTTGAGAAAAATCCAAAAGAATATTTAATATGATTAAATGTTTCATTCTTACCTTTTATAATTAATCATCAAGAATTATTTTCCTAAAAAAATTTTTTTAAATAGACCTTTCAAAATTAGCTATGGCATATTTACCTGGCTAGAGTATCAAAAAATAGTTTGAGTTTTTTAAGAAGACCTATATTTATACTTCTTACAGAATTTTATTTAAGAATGAAACATGTGAAAGAAAAAAAACCCAACCTAAAAGGTTCAGATTAGTATCCTAGTTATGTCATGACAATACCACAAACTTTTTTATTTTGGCAGAACCAGGGATCGAACTCAGGCCCTTGTGTTTACCAGGGCAGAGTTTATTCCACTGAGCCGTCTCCCCAGCCCTGATACCACAAACTTAATAGAAATTTATTATCTCACAGTTCTGGACTCTAATATAAACTATTAACTCTCCTTTTGGAGGGCTATGAGGTAGAGTCTGTTCGTGCCTTTCTTGTATTCCCACTGAATCTTGTCTTTCTCTGTCTTTCAGTTTCTTTTTACAAGGATAACACATGCTCATATTGGATCAGTGTCCACACTAATGACCTCATTTTAACGTGATCATAGAAAAGGGGCCCTATTTATAAGTTAAGGTAATATCTTTGGGGAAATGCAGTCAATCCAGAACTGATAGTATATCCTTGCTCTGCATCACTGAGTGAAGAAAAAAAAGAAAGACACATCACATTGTATTGCTACTAAAATGGTAGTTTTAGAAAAACATGACAGTATAGCTAAGGGGCCAGGGAGATGGCTTAGTAGAATAAGCGCTTGCCTGGCAAGTTTAAGGGCTGAGTTCAATCCCCGGTTCTGCAAAAAAAAAAAAAAGAAAAGAAAAAAAAGCCACTTTGACAGTATAGCTAGAATACCACTTTTAAAATTCATTTTCTAGGGCCAGCCAAATAGCTCAGTAGATTAAAGTGCCTGCAAGCAGGCACAGGGGCTAGGGCTTTGATCCTGGGCCTGCCATGCTAGCTGCGCCCCCAGGGCACTGAGATGGTGGCACATGCCTGTAATCCCAGCTCTTAGGAGACTGTAAACAGGTGGATCACTACAAGTCTGATCTCTAGTAGTGAGACCCTTCCCTAAAATACAAAAAAATAAATAAAACTCATTTTTTAGTATTGCCTTATAGCTAGGGAGATTTTAATTGAAATTAGCTGAGCTGAAGTATTTAATAGAATACCGTGTTGTCATTTTCAGGTTCTTTCTTCATGTAAGTGATACCAACTTCTGTGGGAACTTTAAGACTTAATGTTTTAAATCTGAACTTCTGTCTGACTTAGTGACACATGCTTGTAATCCTAGCTACTAGAGAGGAGGGGATTGCAAGTTCCAAGCTAGTCTAGCCTAGACTAGCCAAGTCTAACAAAATCTTGTCTCAAAATACAAAGGGACTATGAATGCAGCTTACTGGTAGAGCATCTAGGTAACATTATAGCTCCAGTACTGCAAAGTAACCACCCACACAAACTAAACTTAAATTAATAAAGCATAAGAACTTTAAAATGTGGTTTAGTCTCATAGTGATCCGCCTGTCCCAACCTTCCCAACACTGGGATTACAAGTGTGTGCCACCATGCCTGATTTGGGGCCAGCACGGTGCTCCCTGGGTTCTGGGGCTGGCACACAGCATGTGGTACTGGGGATCAAACTCAGGACCTTGCTTTTGCCAGGCAGGCACTTACACCACTGAGCTATCCTCCCAGCCCAGAATACTTTTTAAATTGTGTTTTTTTATTTTTATTATTATTATTTTCTTATTTTAGGGAAGAGTCTACAGGGCTTTCAGGGTCTTACTACTAGATTGGACTCTAGTGATCCGCCTGTTTGCAGCCTCCCAATTGCTGGGATTGCAGGTGCGCACCACCACACCCCTCGATTGCTGTATCAGCACGCCACAGGGGCAGGGCCGGCATGGCATATCCTGGGGATTAAACTCTGGCACTTGAGGTTTTTGGCCTGTCCTGTAAGTGTGTTCTTGACAGTAGATTACATGTGTATTTCATAATTCTCTTAAAAATTGTGGTATTGCTGATATTAATAAATGCCTGTTGTTATGATCAGGGATACCTGTAGCATGGATAAGGGCAAAGCAATACTAGAATAACATGAGAAGCAACAACAAAAAGCATTGTGTGATAATTTCTTTTTTCCTTTCTTTGCTACTTTTTTTAATTTCAAATAATTTCAGACCATAAGCAAGTTAAAAGTTAGTATAAATGACCTGTCCTAGAATATTTAGAGAGAGTAGCTAATTTGTTGTCTGTTACCCCCAAATGCTTTCATATGTAGTTCCTATAGATAGGAAATGTGAAACTCTATAAATTAACAGTGATAAATTACTACAGTGTCAGTTGATCCATAGGCTATCCAAATTTTGCCAGCTTTTTAGAAAGATGTCCTTTATATCAAAGTAAGCCATCATGGGATCCCAGATTACATTTAATTGTCATAACACTTTAGTCTTCATGAATCTGGGGTAGTTCCTTAGTTGTCATGACCATTACACTTTGGAAGGAAACATTCTATCCATTACACTTTGGAAGAATATATTCTATCAAATGTCTTTGGATTTGGGTTTTTCTGGTGGTTCCAGGTCAGGTATGCTCAGCAGCTTCTAAGATCCTGAGTTCCTCACCTTTCAGTTGGTGCAGTTTTGATTTCTCTCTCAACTAACGATGTTAACTTTGATAACTTGATTAAGACAGTGTTCCCCAGGGTTTGCCACTACTCTCTGTGTATAATTAATATATATTTTGGGGGACCCAAAAATATACAGAAATGATTCCAGTACTGTAATACAATGTAAAACAATAAAGAAGATGAAAGTATAAAGAAAATAATCTGCAACTTAACTTAAAAACCTTTGTGGTGAGGCCAGGGCTTAAGCTCTTGCCTAGCAAGTACAAGGTCCTAAGTTCCATTCTTGGTACCACTGGTATGGAGACAAGAGAGAAGGGTATTGTATAGGATGACTTTCATTATCACTGACCAAGGCTCTGCTGTCTATTGTCTCAAAAGGACTTTTCTTCTCATGCAGCTTTAACAAAGAGTCTCTGAGGTGACACTTGCTTTTGCCTCTTTTTGAGGATTTTGTGGAAATGTGACATTGCACACAATCCTGTGGGGTGGGGACAGGTAGACAATGGCTCAACTGTAGTCATATGCCCTATTTGACACTACATACTACATATATTGCAAAACATTGCTCATTTATCAAATTAAATTTTATTAGAAGTATTTGCCTTGCAGAACAAGTTAAAACTGAGGGGTTTACTGTGGATATTTTCTCTATATTGGACATCCTTTAAAGAAAATTTTATATTTATATCATGATAGACTTATGAATTCCTATGAGTAATGGTTATGATTCATCTCAGTATTTTGTCTCAATTATAAAATTTGGTGAAAATCCCTTAAATTAGCTTCTGCATCTTTCTCCCTTATTCCCATGATCTTTTCCCCTTAATTTTTTTTTTCTCGTGTATTTAGTACAGGGTCTCATTACACAGATAGGACTTCTAGTGATCCTGCTGTTTTCAGCCTCCCAAATGAGGGCTGATACTGGACTCCCAGATGGAACCCCCAGTACCTGCATCTGAAAAGAGGGCACTTTAATCTTCTGAGCTATATGGCCAGCCTTCCCCTTAATTTTTAAAGCACTTCACAATTAGCTTCTTTTATAGTCCTTAGTTCATTATAGTGAAGAATGGTAGGGGTTAGGGAGATAGCTCAGTAGAATAAGTGCTTGCCTTGTTCAATTCAGGGTACCGCAAAAAAAAAAAAAAAAAAAAAAAAAGAATAGTGTTTAGAAACTAAGGTCTGAATGCTGAGTATGCTCATTGCTATAGGAATTTGCTACTCCTGGGTCCTCACTGAACAGAATTAGAGAGCAGAATATATGTATATATGTGTCGGTATATTTAAGCCTGTATTTATTTCTGTATCTTTGTATGTTGAATTTTTTTAAATGATTGATTGATTTGGTACAGGGTCTCACTATGCAAATTGGATTTGTAGTGACCCTTCTGTCTCAGCCTACCCAGTGCTGGGATTACAGGTGTGTACCACTGTACTAGGTTTCTGGGGCTGGGTACCAGGGGTTGAACCCAGGACCTATTCCGCCAAACAATCTCCCTGGCCCTGTATCTGTGTATTTTGAAGACTGTGAGTTCATACCAAACTTGTACTCTCACCCAGTACTACAAAATTCATTGTAGCTTCTTCTGTTCTTAAAGTTTTAATTCTATTCTCCAACAATGATAAGCTTAGTTCATCCTGTCCTTAAAGCTGAATTACTGGAGTAATCTTCTTGTTTAACCAGTCTTTTGACTGCTGTTCTTTTCTCACTTCATAAGACAAGAATACCTTAGCTTCATCTAATGGCTTTTGAATTTGATTATGAAAAAGAAAAAAAAAGTTCATTTTTTATGACATAGTAGAGAGAAGCAGATACGTTTGCTTATGTTCTACTACCTTGGGTTAATTTGCTTCTATTTGTTTGTTTGTTTCTTTAGTTTTACTTAGAAACCTATTCCAAATTGACAGTAAGTTTTGTGTTATTGATGCTTTTGTGTTCCTATATAATAGGCTATTTGTAGGACATTTTAAAAGTTAAATATAATGAAGCATTTTATACCATTTTAACTCTAGTCTCAGCTGTTGTTAAAGTATAAAAAGATAATGAGTTGGGCAGGCAAATGGAAATGTTCTGTATATTGACTTTTTATTTCAAGGCCTGTAATTAGGTTTAAGTGGATTGCCTTTGTGATATGGAAATACTCCATAGCTTCTGGAGAACAATGAGAACTTTTTAATGTTTTTAAATTCTACTCTGAGTTACCACACCCTTGAAGTCTTTTCATTGAACATTATTTATGGAAGAGATATGCCAAAGTGCAAATGAGTTCTAAAAATCTGAAGTATTTATTTATGTATTTGGTACTGGATCTCACTATGCAGCTCAGACTCATAGTGATCCTCCTGTCTCAGCTTCCCCAGTGCTGGGATCACAGGTGTGCATCACCACACCCAGTATCAGTGGCTGGCTCAGTGCAGCACTGGCACAGCATGCAGTAGGGGTCCTCGTGCTTGCTGGGCTTAGACCACCAAGGTATCTCCCTGACCCATCAAGTAGTTATTTTATATGTGAAGATAATGTAAATATAATGACATCTTATTAAGGAATTATCTAGATATGTTGATTAATTTTAGAATTTGTTAGAGAAATATAAAGTTCATTTAGTGATTAAAACAGTTACTGAAGGAAATGTTTATTTGACAAACTGTTAGGAGAGGAAAAAAAGAGGAATAAAGGAAATATATATAATATAAAACAGAAAAAAGACATGGGGAATAGCAGTAAAAACAAAGTAAATAAAATCTATGAAGTAAGATAACAAAAAGACAAATGTGTATCAGTAATCACAAAAGGCAGATGGGTTAACCAAACCTAGTAAAAGCAGACATTCGGATCCAGATTCTATCATTTTGTTTTTTAAAGAGATACACCTAAAACTAAGTGGCACAGAAATAATGACTAATGAATGTACAAAGATATACCAGTCAAATAGTATCAGAAAGAAAAGGCTGCAATAACAGTAGCTTCTTAAACCAGAAAGGAAAAAAGTGAATGCAGTAGGATAATTTTCTTTTCATGTAGTTTGTACAGGGTCTTACCAGACAGCTCAGACTCATAGTGATCCTCCGGTTTTCAGGATTACAGGTGTGCACCACCACACCTGGTCGGTGGCTGGCTCAGCTGCCTGAGGGTGGGGCTTGCATAGCATGTGGTGCTCTGGATTGAACCCCATCCCTGTGCTTGCCTAAGCATGTGCTTAGTCTGCTGAGCTATGTCACTAACTCAGTAGGATAATTTTTAAGTGATAAAACAGTAGTCTGCCAGCACAAATGGCCATGCCATAAAAATACAGCAAATTACTGATAATTTAGAAGAAATATTGGAGGCCAGGGAGATAGCTCAGTGGAATAAGTGCTTTCCTGGCAAGCACATGGTCCTTAGTTCAATCCCTGGTACCACCAAATTAAACAAATAAAGTAACTAATGATAAATTCTTAATATCAGTGGGAAGTTTTTATTTTAGTTTTGTGGTGCTAGGGGTCAAGCCCAGAGCCTCACAGTAAGCGTACATGCTACCATTAAGCTGTGTCCCCAGCCATTAGTGAGGAATTTCAATGACTTCTCTACAGGCAAGTATATATACTCAGTTTACAATGAGATTATGTTCTAATTGAAAATATGGGCAATCAAAATGCGTTTAACTAACTTACCAAACACTATAGCTGAGCCTAGTTGAGAACACTTAGACTACAGGTGAGCAAAATCACCTGATACAAAGCCATTCTATAATAAAGTGCTGAATATTTCATGTAATTTATTGAAATCTGTACTGAAAGTTTTAAAAAAAATAGGAATGGTTATATGGATGCACAAAAAAATTGTGGATTAGCAGAGCATGAGGGCACAACTTCAGGAAGTTGAGGCAGGAAAATCACCCTAAGCTCAAGGCCAGCCTGAACTATACAGTGAGATCTTCTCATCCAAAAAGATGGTAAAAATCGTAAATCAAAGCATCATTAAATTGGAGGAGCATTTTAACAGGAATTATTAAAAATGTAGAGAGGAAAACTATGTATCAAAGTGGTTCCTGTAGGGAAGTAGTTGGCCTTAAACATAATTACATAGTGGAACTACTGAAAATAAGTAAGCACAGTTCTTTTAATAATGCTTGCTTAATTCAGACTAATTCAAGAAAATACAAAATCTGAGTAAGCAGTAATCATTAGAAGAACTGAAATTCTTCTAGAAAAATGAATTCTTACCTAGCAAAATGAATTGTTTTCCTAGAAACTGAGGGATGTAACAGATAAGACACAAGAATCAACTAGTTTGTTTGACAAATTTTTAAAAATCTTGAAAGAAAAAAATCATTTTCTTAAACAGAAGAAAAACTACAAAAATTTTTACAGGGCCAGGATTACTGTGGTAGCTAAATGAACTATGATACAAAATAATTTTATGTCCTAAATCAGCTACAGGAATAGGTGACTACAGAAGGCACAGCAGGACCTCTCCTTCTGGAAAAATGGAGTAAATTTTTTCTCTTAACACTCCTGCTAAGTACATATACCTGAACCACTAAATACTGCACATGAAACACTAGGACCACACTAAACATTGGACAGAGAAAGACAAACCTGGGACTTTGGGACCTGAGAAATAACACAGAGGTGAATTTCACACCTTTTCCTCTTCTCCTATATCCTAATCTGGTACTAAAGAAGTTGGGAAAGCAGTAGTAGGGATGGGATGGAGAATGGTCCTCATTAGAAAGTAGCTGTTCTTCAACCAAAGGAAGAGAAAAGATAGCAAACTTTTAGTTAATAATTACTGTACTCAAATCAGCTGTGGTAGAGCAAAACTGCAGCTCCACTGTGAAACTCAGCACAGCTTTAGTAAGGAGCCTAGCCTACTTCTGTCAGCAGGCTGTAACAAGTATCCCACCTTCCTTCTAGGACACTGTCAAGACTCTGATCCTTACTTGTAGCAGCAAAACTCCCAGAGTGTTAGTGGAGATTTCTAAATCCTGAACTTTCCCTTTACTTCTCTTCACTAGAATGAGGTTAGAAGGCTCAGAGGAGAGTAAGAACAGCACTGTCACCCAGTGATAATGCAGTCAACTCTCCCTACCCAGCAAGAGTAGTATCAGTGGAAAGCTGGCAGGGAGCCAGAAGTCCCACTCTTTCCCAGTAGTATGATAATTTTTCTCACCTCCCCTGGGCATCTTTGGAGGCTACATTGAGAACCTGAATCTCCACTCTAATGTGGGAAGAGCATGGTGCTTTCCATCTGGCCTGCTGGAGTGGTGACAATGATAAGAGGCCAATTAAAACAGAAGATGTTAATAACTTCCCGACTCCTAAGAACACACTAAATGTCCACATGTTAATTGGTATCAAGAACCCAGAAAGTTTCAGTTGAGTGAGAAAGACAAATACACACAAGAAAGACCAAAAAATGATAGGATTATCTGAAAGATTTTGTGACAACTGTCAAAAAATGCTTCTGTGAGTCATTGTGAACACAGTTCAAACAAAGGAAATGAAATCTTTGTAAAGACATAAAACCTCAGTGACAAGGTGAAAAATACAAAGAACTAAGTAGAAATTTTAGAACTGAAAACCAACTAAACTAAAATTTTTTAAACTCACTGGATACACTCAGCAGAGCAGAGGGAACTGAGTGAACTGGAAGATGGATTAGTCAAATTGTGCAGTCTGAACAAGCAAGAGAAAAGTAGAACAAATAAAAGTGAACAGATCCTCAGAAATCTGTAGACCTACAACAAAAAGATCGACACTAATATTCATCAGAATCCCAGAAGAGGAGGACAGCCAGGGAGGGCTGAAAAGCACCTGAAGAAATAATGGCAAAAACTTTCCATATTTGGCAGAAGATATAAATTCAACGTTGGAAACATGAGTTCTTCCAAATTGATAAAGATTAAATTTAATTCCCATCAGAATCTGAAAAAGATTTGTTACAGATATAAATAGGATAATTCTAAAAATTAATATAGAACTATGGAGGAACTAGATAGCTAACAGTTTTGAAAAAGATGGATAGAAATAATCTGTTTTTCCAATTTCAAAACTTACATAGTTACAGTAATCAAGCCTAGCAGTATTGGTGAAGGAATTGACGTATAGATCAGTGAAACAGAATATAGAGAACTGAGGATTCATAGACATACAGGCAATTCACTTGTGAATAAAACATAAAAGTGATTCCAAGAAATAAGGAAGGGAGGGAGGGACACAATGAAAGAAGGATTTCATAAAAATTAGTATTAAAAAAAAGGACCTTAACCAATCTTACACTAGGGGGAAAAGAAATAGAAAAAACCTTCAGGATATATTACTTGATGAAAAGTTCTTAAACATTGCATGCATCATACAACCCATAAAAGAAAAAAAACATAAATTGGTTTTGTTCAAATTAGGTTGTTTTGCTGTTACAAAGATGAAAAGACAAGCCTCATGGTGGGGAAAATATTTACAAAGCACATATATGGTGAAGACTTATCTAAGGTTTATGAAGAACTCTCAAAACTCAATCCTAAAAACTCAGTTCATTAAAAAATAAAATTTAAGGATTTATAAAAGCCCCAAAGGCTAGACATTTCACTAAAGAGAATATATATAATTAGCAAATAAACACACAAAACATGTTCAGTATTATTAGCCATTAGGGAAATACAAATTAAGACCTCCATGAGCTAGCACTACGTATTTGTTAGAATAAATAAAATGGCCATATGCTTTTATAGATATTATTTTTTTTAATGTAGCTTATGGGAACATAAAGTTTCAAAATGGCAGTTAAACATTACACATACTGGGCTGGCAAGATAGCTCAGCGGTCTAGACCACACGGTTCGAGCCCCAGCACCACATGCCATGCCAGCCCCTCCCCGCAGGGTCGGCTGAGCTCACCCTCCACCCCCGCGAAAAAAGAATCCGTGATGTGTAGCGAGACACTGTAATAAATAAAGGAATTAAAAAAAAAATTACACATACCATATGATCCAGCAGTGTCACTTTTGTACATTTATCCTAGAGAAAAACTTGTTTATATAAAAATATTTATAGATAAGCATTTCTTGCATATTATTTGTAAATATTTTCTCCTAATGTAGAGCTTCTCATCCTCTACATATCCTATGGGTGAATATTTACAACAGCTTTGTATGTAATACCAAAACAATAGAAACAAATGAAAGTCCCTCAGTGGGTGATTGGTTAAGCAAATTATGGTAATCAGTACTAGGGATTGTTATGCAACAGTGTAAAGGAATAGACTGTTGATAACTTGGGTGAATCTTTAAAGGCTTTATATTGAGTAAAAACATACCAGTTTTAAATTATCCAAGTTACACATCTCCATTTGTATAACATCCTCAAAATAACAAGTTATAAAGGTGGATGACAGTTGACAAATTAGTGGTTGTCAGGGATTAAGAGAAGTCAGTGTCATCCCTGCCCCTGGGCATTCTGTGCCAGCCACAGTAACCAGGCATTGTGGAGCATGCCTGTAATCCCTGCATTGGGGAGGCTGAAAACAGGAGGATCATTAGGAGTCCAAGCTTCATAGCAAGATCCTGTACCAAATGCATTTAAAAAAAAACAAAAAAAAAAAGTCAGAGGAAGTATGTCTGTTATGGGTGGCAGGATGGAATTCTTTGTGATGAATCATCTTGACTACAGTAGTAAAGACATGAATCTATGCATGTGACTACATAAAACTATACATACATTTTATACCAGTTGTGGCAAACCTATGGCACATGTGCCACAATGGGCTGTTTTGATTCATTGAAAGCCTTAAAAGATTCACTATCACTGCTTTATGCCAACATCAGTTTCTTCATGATATAGATGTAATTAGTGGGGGAAATTGGTGAAGGGTACATGGGATCTATCTTTAAAAATTCTTATGAATTTCTAAATAATAAATCAGAAACAAAAGAGGGCAGTTAGCTTTCAGAGGAAAAAATTGGTACTCTTTGAAGCTGTCTTTATAGGGTAAAATTGCTTTCACAAGTTGATATATAGAAGGAAGGCATTGTAGACAGTGACGTGTATTTTTAAAGATGTTAATAAGCATCTGATCACTGAAGAACATTTTAATAGCTGAGTAGAGGAATATGTCTTAAGTGTAGAACTCTGGGTTGCTTATTGTATTAACATAAAAATATCAGGAAGCCATAGTGCATAAGCACTACTAAAGTAGTGGCAGTTTGAAAACAGACAAAGATTTAAAACAAGCAGAGCTGGAGATGTAGCTCAGTGGTGGTACACTGACCTAGCATGCACAAGGCTCTGGGATGGGGGAAGAGGGTGCTGATTAACTGTAGAGATACCTGGGGGCCATCCCACTATGAGACAGAAGGAAAGTGACAGGACATCCTCATTAACTCAGACATTTCCACTCATTGGAGCAGGTATATGTCAGTACAAAGTAACGTGTACAAATGACAGTATATATGGAACATGACCAGGTTAAATGTTAATGATCTGTCTAGTAGAGTACATACTGCCCTCACTGCCACTCACACACAAAAAGTTTGTTTTAAAATGCTAGTTTGTGGGCCAGCGAAATTGCTCAATGGACTATCCACGGCACCATATGCTATGCCAGCCACAGAGTGTAGTGGCACACGCCTGTAATCCCAGCTCTTGGGAGGCTGAAAGCAGGAGGATCACTACAAATCCAACCTGCATAGGAAGACCCTGCAACAACCAAATATATTTTTTTAATGCTAGTTTGTGACCCAATTATTATTGTCTCAATTTTTAATGAGACTTAGACTAGCTCAAAACTTTTAAGTGTAAAATCCTTTTAGTACTAATAGTGTTAGCAATGAATTCTGTATCCTAGAAAAATTCTTCCCCTTTAGGGAAAAGACCAAATATTGGACATAAGGTTGAAATGTATGAATTTGAATTTACCCTGTCAGCTCCTTTTTATACTTAAAGATGTTAATAAGCATCTGATCACTGAAGAACATTTTAATAGCTGAGTAGAGGAATATGTCTTAAGTGTAGAACTCTGGGTTGCTTATTGTATTAACATAAAAATATCAGACTAGACTATTTCCTAGTCTTTCTACTTTTTTATGACCCCCTAACTTCTACCCCAAATTCAGGTCCTTTACATCAAATTATTTGTTGGTCTCTGCTTCAGTGGTAACAGCCATTGTATCACTAATCAATTCCTTAGCCAGTTGTTAGATGAAAGCTATTGGATTGAATTACTTATGCTGAGATGTAAATGACCAGCAGTTCCATAACCCTCTCAGAAATGGGTTTTCTTTCTTTTAACAAAATGTGTTATTTTTAGGTTTAGTTTTAACTGAAGTGATTCTTTGCTGATATTTCAGAGGACCAAATGAACATTTGAGGCTTTATGGGAAAAATTACATGTACTTTTCTTATTTTAGATCTAAATAGATCATACTTGGGGAGTACAGTGGAGAGATGGTGGCCATCCCTGCACCAATCCATTTATAGAGGTTTGGGTAACTCCTTAATATTTAAACCTTCCCTCTGGAATTCCCAGGTTTCCTACTTCAAGAATGGCAGACAGCAAACCAGAGCAAACTCTGATGCCTGGATCAGAGATGAAAGGCGTTTCATTCTGGACAATAGCCTGTGCACTTTGGTGAGCCACAGCCTCCTCACTTTGCAGAGACCCCCTAGATTCTCTTGAGCTGAGTGGAGAGGTAATTAAGTATGAAGGTGCTGCCTCTGTGGTGCTCCCACCAGCAAACAGTGATCGTCTGGCTATAGTTGTATATCATCCCTTCCTAATATATGAAAGACTAAGTTGAGGAGAAATATTTTCTAATTGCTATTATATAAAGTATGAAAAAGCTGATAGTAAGTTAGAGGTAGTCTGTAAGTTCAAGCAATACCATACAGTAAAAAAAAAAATTGTGAATATAAAACAGGAAAGAGTGAAACTTGATTTCTGTATTTTAGACTCATTCACTGTTGCTTCTCTTTTCCTACGAAGTAGAATAGTCCAACACATTCTACCCTAAAAACACATTTGGAATTTTTGTACTATGCTATAGTATACTTTTGCTTATCTTAATATAAAATGATAGCCAGGCATAGTGGTACACACTAGTAATCCCAGCACTCTAGAGGCTGAGGCTGGAGAATCACTTCAAGTTTGAGACCATCCTGGACTACAAAGTGTACTCAAGGCCAGCCTGAACTTCAAAACAAGGCCCTGTCTCAAAAAGACAAAAAAAAAAAAAAAAAAAAAATCAAATGATATGAATTATTACTGAATAAAATGGGTGCTTTCAAAGGATATCTTTTATTTATCAGGTGACTTCATGTCTCCTATAGCACCTCTTAATTCACGTCTCAAGGCTGAGAAGGCTGAACCCATCTATCTCACAGCAGCCATGTGAAAGGAATATTTTCAGCACTTTACATGTGAGAACGTTAAGACTCCAGGAAGAAAGGAACTTAAAGCAGGTCTCTCAGACACTAAATGGCATATTAAGTTTCTCCTTCAAGCCCTTTTCATATGTATTTTATGATTTTGTAAAACAGCAAAGCTAACAATATAAATAGAATAAGGTAAGAAAGAGTTTTTGTTCTGCAAGTTACTGACTTGCAAGGAAATACTTTTAAAATACAGAAATCTTGTCTTTCATTTCCTCATGCCTGTCAAGTTGAATTTCAACCTTAATGTTGGAGAAAGCTACATAAATATATTTTAAAAATCAGATATTTGGCATGCTTGAAGACAGGCTCTAAATAAAAATAGTTTATTAATAGAATGACATCTTTGAAAACTCTCCTTATATGTAGTGTACACAATGTTTTTTCCACTGGTAGCAATAGTGTAGTGGTCTCCTTCCTCACTGTACTGAAAACAAATCCTATTATCCTGCTGCTCTATGCCCCCCCCCCTTTTCCTGAATGTATAACTCATGCATGATGCTGAGAGCTTAGATTTTGGTATTAACAAAATCTGGCTTTAAAGCCCAACTCCACATTATGAATGTAACACTGTAAAAAGTCCTTTATTTTCTGTGCCTCAGCTTCCTTATTCCTAAAAGTGGGTATAATAATGCCCACTTATTGGGTTTTTATGTGTCTTCTCTTGAATTTTCTATGATGATTAGGATATAATGCCTGAAAGGTTTTATGTTAATGATGTATCTTATAAATTCACTTAAAATTGAGTATGCATGTTATTTAAGAAGGATGGGCCTATTAAGTGAAATTTACTTTAGAATACTAAGTAATTCCACAGTTTACATGACCAATTTTTCACAGATTTGTATTCTGAATAAGTCTTTATGTGAAATAGATTTGTTGGGAGGATATTGCCATAATATATAGCATTCAACTAATCTATTAATTTAGTATAGAAAGATATTTAGATAGTGAAAGTCTGTCCTATCCAAGATACTTGCTTCTACATTTATACCATTGCTGTTTTAAGTAGGACTTTCTTCTGAAGGTATGTGTTAATAACTAGAAAATTCCCTATCAGTAGACTAGCACCATCTTGACAGTCCTGTGTTCTTCCTCTACCTTGCTAATTGTTTCCTTGGGATTATTTGGATTGTGTAGAAAGCTTTTTGCAAATCTTCTTATTACTGAAGTCATTGTTGCCAGCAGGAATAAGATTAAAGGTGCTTAAGTCTGTAGAGTTGTTTCTAATTTGTACGTGTCATTTCTGTGGCATTTCAACAGAACTCTTTCTCCTGTCCCTCATTTCTCCCCTGGTACTATCTCAAGTTAGGTCCAGGAAGCCAGGCCATTGGAAGAAATCTCATTTTATCCTCCTAATTATTATGCTGGCACTCAGGAGATAATTTTTCCCTTCATGCACTGCCAATTAATATGCAAATGAGCTGATAAATATTTATGCGGTGATTTAAATTATGCAGGGAGTGCTTTCAGTATATTCTGTAAATGAATTGTTCGTGGACTTCAAAGTGCTGGCTGCTGTGCTAACGAGGAGAGATTTGCATAAGGCCCTAATCACGCGCATACTGATTAAGTTTCATTATGGAAACTGCCAGCTGCAATCTTTGTTTCTATTTTATTACAAAAAGGGGAACTTTTCATGCTTCAGTTGCCTTGACAATGTCAGTCCTAGCTGGTAGGAGAGACTAAAACTCCTCTGAGCAACTGAAGTTTCCTTATTCAGTTGAAGATTGCTATGGTGTAACTGAAGTTGTATTTTGCCTCTCCCTTTAATCCACTTTCCACTCCCCCCAACCCTTGTTCTCTGAAGAACATACTGCAGATTTGTTAGAAATAGTAGTACCTTCCTCCCCTGCCCCACACCGATACCTGTTTCTTCCTTGCTTTGGACTGTCTTCACCTCTAGAAGATTTCACAGCAATGCTGGACTGCAGTGACTATGTTCTAGGTGGGTATGAGCTCAGTTTGTTCTTAGAGCTTTAATATGGAAATAGCATGTAGAGGGTTGACTATGCATAAATGCTTAATCACATATGCAACCAGCTCTGGGGAGGGGGAGAGAAGGATTGAACAGGGAAGGAGGAGAGCATTTGCACTGCATAGGCATACAGTTCGCTGTAGGTCTCTCCCTACAACCAGCTCTTCTGGTTCAGAGGGTGCAGTATTTTCAGTAAATAGTGTAAATTTAGAATTTGGCTTCAATAGAAGACATTTTTGCTTTTTGGGAATTTCTGTGGAGAACATTTCATGTAGCTCCAAGAACATTTTAAATCAAACAAAGTACAAACTTAAATAATATGTACATATTAACAAATGGTTTTGCATACCTAATGAGAATGACTCATACAAAAATGCCTAGTGAAAAATAAAGTGGAACAACTGCGCAGAATTGTTCCTATAAATGTTAATATAGAGCATAATTGCAGTGGTGACTAGATGTGCTTATTGATTTTGACATTGTAGAAATTTTATTTACTCTTCAAATTTTGTGAGATTAGCCTTTATTTTTTCTTTGAAAAACCAACTATGTTCTTCAGAATACTAAAGTTTTAACTATTGTGAAGCCAAATTTTAGAGTTTTCCACATAGAATAACAAGTCTTCTAGAAAAGGTGATGTCCTGTGTGTTTGTGTGTATTGTCTTTAGTGACTAAATTAGGTTGAGACACCTTGGTATTTAGATATAGGATGGCTTGTGTGGCCATATTTTGTATGAAGTTTTGTTTGTTTACATGCAGAATTACTGAAACCTTTTTTAGGTCACTGTAGTCAGCAAGAAAGGCAGATGATCTAAACACCAGGCGTTGGATATCTTAAGTTTAAAACCTGCAACCTGTTTTTCTTGTGTATCAATCATCCCCCCACTCCTTGAAAACTGAGGCTTCATCTATCACTTTCACAGTTGCTGAGGATGAAGTATAGTAAACTGATTATTCTGAAGGATGTTTAAATTGTTATGCAAAAGACATGGCCTAAACCAAAGATAGTAGTAATTATTGTCCATCACAGTAAAACTCACTATATAACGAGTGACTGGCATAGACAACAAATTGATGTCAGGAATTTAGTAATGACTTAATAGACTGTATGCTATATTTATTATGTAAAGTTAGTCAAGAAAGACAAGTATTTTAATATTGCCCAGAAAGAACAAAAAGAGATACCAAGAAGAATTTATTTTTTACTTACTCTTTTACATTTAGTAAGTTGGGAATTCAGGTAAAGAAAAATATCTTTGAGAGATAATTTTAGGAATTTTTTTTATACAATTAGAAATGATGTTGACTATATCTTTGAAATAATCTTCCTACCATTGTGTACTTAATCAGATTTTTATTTTTTTTGTATGTTTGAAGCAATTTTTTAACCCACTTCAACACTCTTAACAATTTTGTAGAAGATTTAACATAAAATGACATAAATAACATAAAGTATTTCTGACATAATTTGTTATTTACAGATAGAGAAATTATTTGAATTATATAAGGTCAGGGTCATGTCTTCTTAAAAATTGTGCTTACTCTGTGTGATATTTTTGAATATAAACCAACTCTTGTCTGCTTTCTATAAAACTCAAGGAGACATTAAGCTTCCATAAGAATTTATTCTAGCGAATTATTGTGAACTTTGTTAACTTTCATAAGAGTTTGGTAAGTCATTTAGAAAGCTGATTTTCACTAAGTTGTACACCTGTTCCTTTCAAACCTTAGTATGCTTTCAGATGGTATGTAAATTTTTCTGGACAGTGGTGGAAGTTATAGAATTTATTTATGACCCAAGACACAAATTTTAAGCCTTCGAAAATCTGAAGAATATACTATACATCATGATAGCACTGCTTAACCCCATAAGAAAAGCTGCCAGTTACAAAATTTTAACTATATCAGAAAATCTATTACACAGTTTCTAGGATGGAAATTAAATTTATAAAAGGATTCCTGATTTTTTTTTTCTACATCTCTTAAGCATGCAGATAATACAACTGTGGCCAATATGGTTGAGACTTCTAGTGATGGTTTTGATTTCCTAATATAAATCATTTACATTTTCTACTGAAAAAAAAAAATGTGGTCTTTGATTTAAAAATCAGATATAGTGAGTTTTATGTGTTAGTTCTTTACTGGTAACTGCTATCAAATTGTTCCTAAATTGGAGGGGAAAAGGCAGAACCTACTTGATAATTAACTTGTTTGATTTTATAGTATATCACTATATAGTATATCACTATTATATATATATATATAAAATATATATATTATTTAGTATAGTAATATACTATATCTACTATTATATAGTATAGTGATATACTATATCTTTTATATAGTAATCTTTTTCACTACTTTCAGAAAAAAAGAAGTATTACTTTTGTCTCATCTGTGTGTTTTTGGAATACTATAAGCCTTGATTAAATGGATAACACCAAAACTGGTAAATTCAAATTTAGAAGATTTATATGGAATATCAAGGTAATATAATTTTTAAATGGATGCAATTGTGACTCAGTGTTGAAATTATTAGAGATATCTGTTAGGCTTTCTGGAACAACTTTTTGTACTGATTTATAATTTAGGTTTGCATTTGACATAGTCTCACTTTGACTTTTACTTTGGTTGGATAGAGAAATAAAATAAAATGGAAATATTTCTTCTCTTAGAAATATTTCCTGTTAGTCTATTAGATTCCATTAGATTATGTTACTGTCCATGCAGCATGAAGTTATAAATGATGAAAAAATTTCCTTATGGAAAAAGATACTTCATTTGGGAATAGAATTTTTTAGTTTGTTTTTTGTTTACTTTTTCAGGTACTTCCCCAGTTCTATTTCTTTAATATACACTTAGTATTATAAAGTGCTTATTCTTTCTATGTATCAGGCTCTAGTAGTTTTTATTCAGGTAAGAGTTCTGCTTAAAGTTTAGGAAATGTTAGAATAATCTTAAAATTCTTTAAATAGATAATTTGTGGATGACTTCAGTAATGCAGGTCTAGAGAATCTTAGATTTCCTTGAAGCAAATTTTTATAATTTTGAAATATTAGCGTGACATATGTGCAGTTTCTTGAATCATGTGATGTTAGTGAACCCTTTCCTCTGCCACAGGTTTGCCTCTTTTGAACCTTTAAAATGCTAGGTTTTAAAAGTGCTTTTTCTGATTGATTACAGACTCAAGAATGAACAACCCATCAGAAACCAGTAAACCATCTGTAGAGAGTACAGATGGCAACACAGGTAAGGTCCTGTGATTCAGCTTTTTAACACATCTGATGGAATTAAAAAGAAAGAAATTTTCCATTTCGATACATGTTTGGCAAATACAAAACAATTTGCATCTTGAGTTGTCAAATATGATTTAGTACTTGCAGGAATCAGAATTGTGTTTATTTAATATTATCTAACTTTCTTCTGCAAATTGCATCATCTTTCTACTTCCATCTATTAGAGCAGCTATATTGTAGTTATGGGATCATTCCTAAGAGCCAGATAGTTGTATGAGTTATGAATTTGGCATGTTGTAACTTTGACTTAAAGCAGTTTCTCAAATATTT
The DNA here is from genome assembly GCA_004027165.1 of Ctenomys sociabilis. Classification (NCBI taxonomy): domain Eukaryota; kingdom Metazoa; phylum Chordata; class Mammalia; order Rodentia; family Ctenomyidae; genus Ctenomys; species Ctenomys sociabilis. The sequence goes on along the minus strand of PVKA01003142.1, from coordinate 63,129 downwards.
TTGAGACTTAATTTATTCAGTTATAAAACTGGGATACTACATAGAACATTATGACTATTAAATGAGATAACAGTGCTAGTTCTATAGTAACCATCTCTTTAAGGTTTGTCTTGTTATAGATAACTAATATAAATAGTAAATCTGGTCCATGCCACATTTGATAGAAATCGGATAGTATCAGTAGTTTTAGATACACACACTCCTGTGTGTTGTATATTCTTAAATTTTTTTTATTTAAATTAGCTTAAACCTTCTATCAGGAAAAAATTGTCATATAAATCAGAAAATTAAAGCCCCATGAGAGACTGGTACATCCATGAAAAGGACAATTTGTCTCCAGTGCCTATACTGTAAGTCTCTGTCCTACTCAAAAGACTGTTACTGTGGATCTTTATCTTAATTTTCCATTGGTGATATAGAGACTTCCCAGTTTCTGGTAGAGGCATAAACTAAAATACTAAATCTTATTAAGAAGGGAATCATGAGCCGGGTGTGGTAGCACATGCCTGTAATCCCAGCACTTGGGAGGCTGAGGCAGGAGGATTGTTGTGAGTTCGAGACCAGCCCGGGCTACAAAGTGAGCTTAAGGCCAGCCTGAACTGCATAGTGAGACCCTGTCTCAAAAAGCCAAAAAAAAAAAGGGGGAATCATGACCATTTGCACAGAAAGTAATTGTCTCTAAAATAGGTTTTTTTTTTTTTTTTTTTTGCTTGCAGGGTAAAAACAAAAAAAAAAAGATTTTTTTACTTTTATCGTTTTAACATGTACACATCTAGGGGAGATGGTGGGAATGAGATCACTTTTGAGACTTTGTTTTCCTTCTGTTGGCTACAAAATCTTAATTTGTGGTAGGTGGATTAGTTAAATCAATGTACATTTGCTGGCTGCTCATTTTTTATTATAAGCTGCCCTGTCCTTCTAGGTGCCTATTCACCTTTTATCTCTAAAATGTCCAGTACCTGCATCTTCATGTGAAACTGAGCTGTGAGGCTTGCACATTCCACCTGTGTAGTCACCATGTCTCTTTTCCTCTGAGGTTAACCATCTGTCTGCTGTGCTGTCTTGTAAGAGGGGAGAGTGATAAAGTTGTATTTGTCTGAATTGTTAGCCAATTTTCTTCCTGACATTTCTGTGTCCTATTCAAACCACATGTTTCTTTACCTGGTAGTAGCCACTGACAAAGCCATGGGGCTTGTTTACAGAGACAGAACAGTCAACTACATAGGAGGCTGACCCGCGCCTGAAGAACAGTTTACAAGAAGAGACAGACTCACAGAACAGTTACACATACAAGAACAAGAATATCCACCATATCCAACCCTCGGGGAATCTTCATACTCCCAGTTTTTGTGACTCTAATTTATTGAGCACCATAGCATTTAATAAAACCCAGTCATGTTTTTTTTTAATCCTAACACATTACTTGATTTCAGTTAAAGTTCTTAAAACAAGTTAGATGTTTTTTCAAGGAATAGGAAATTAGCCAGGCGTGGTGGCGCATGCCTGTAATCCCAGCACTCGGGAGGCTGAGGCAGGAGGATTGTTGAGTTCGAGACCAACCTGAGCTACAAAGTGAGCTTAAGGCCAGCCTGAACTGCATAGTGAGACCCTGTCTCAAAAAAACAAAAAAAAAAAAAAAAAGGAATAGGAAATTGAAGCACAAAACCAGCTAGTAAATAAAGACAAGTTTGAATTTTGCACCCTCCATGTAATTTTTTTCATGACCTACAATAAAATAAAACAAAACATAAGCAATGCCTTATATGTGTTGAGCCCTAAAGCTTTTTACAGCTTTTTATATAAGATAAAACTGAGCACTTTGGAGGCCACAATAGGAGGATCAAAAGTTTGAGGCTTACTGGACCTGATGGAACATGCCTGTAATCCCAGTATTTGGGCAGCTGACACAGGAGGATTGCCATGAGGTCAAGTCCAGCCTGAACCACCTAGGGAGACGCGTCTCAAAAAACCTAAAGTAGATGAAAGGGAGAGAGGGAGAAAGAGTAGAAGGAAAAAAAGTTTGAGCTACCTGAGGAAAGAAAGAGGAGGGAGGGAAGGAAGGAAGGAGAGATAGACAGACAGATGGAGAAATAGATGAGACTCTTGGTCCTTTAAGAGAAAAATTAAGCATAGTGATAACTGATCTGGATAGCTAGTGATAATTCCAGAGCAGATATAAAGAAGTGCCATAGTGATGACCAGGTGTTTCTTTGAGGAAATTTGAATATATCTATTAGGCTGAGAGGAAGGAATCATCAGGGAAGATGAAAGTGAAGAAAGAAAAAATTGACAGAACCAGGTAGAAAGATTAGCATGAAAAAGAGCAGAATGAGGCGTTAACTTTGAAAGTGAAAAGTATATGTCCTTTTCTCTAAAATTGGAAGGATTATGTACTTCGTCAGAGTACCCTAGTGTACTCTGCAGGATATAAAGTTAAATAAAGGGGCCGGGGAGATGGCTCAGTGGAATAAATGCTTCCCTGGCAAGTGTAAGGGCCTGAGTTCAATCCCCAGTTCCACAATAAATAAATAAATAAAGTTGAATAAAATACTGATTTATTTTTTGTTACAAAAAGTTTTTGTCTTGCAGGAAAAAACAAAATAATTTGTCTTGTAACAGAAATTGAGATTTGTAAAAAAGATATGTGAATACATGAGAATTCAGTGTAGGCAGAAATTATGTCTAGCTGGGATGGTCAAGAAAGACTTGGAGAAGGGAAAGCACCCTGTATCTTGAAGGCTGGATAAGTAGCATTTAAATGTAATGGTGAAGGTAGTATATGTTCAGCATGAAGAAATAGTAGATGCTGAGTATGTCTAATTTCTTCATTGATTCCATGCATCATGTGACTTCTAGATACCTTGAGTTTATTCATCCTTACAATTATATACTTCTAGCTCTTTGCCACTACTACCATTATCATTGGCTTATTATTTTTGTAAACTTTGAACTATGTCCTCAACTGCCTTTTTTTTTTTTTTTGACATAGGATTTCATTAATCGACCAAACTGAGGTTGAACTTGATAGACCTTCTGCCTCATTTTCCCAGAAGAGATAACAGCCATGTGCCACCACACCTAACTTAAAATTATTTTTTACTTAATATGAGGGTGTTTTTTTTTTTCTGGTAATACTTGTTTTCAATTGTTAAAACTTATTTTCTTTTAAGGTAGTAAATAATGCTTTTATTCATTGAGTTTGTAAGGCTCTTTCACCTTAATTGTGATAGAGCCAGGATTCCTCCAGCCTGTCTTTTTTATGTCATTTTTATTCAGAGGCTGTCCTCTCCATGGTATAATATCAAAATCTTTATGACAAATCACAAGGCTAAGTAAATGTATTAATGCAACCTAATATGCAGTTATGAAATAGCACTTCAAAAATATCATCATGAGAAGTTCCTCCTAACCAATGATGTATTTGTTCTGTGGGATTTATTAGTGCAATTGCTGATATTAGAAAATTACCTTTGTGAAAGAAGATAAAAAGTCAGACATCATTTTCTTTTCTAATGAAGAAGAAGGATCCTGAAAAACCAAGTTGTCAGTGAAAATATTTGCTGTTTTTCATATTCATGCATTCAACCAGCATTTTGGAAACTATTTCTAGATAAAATGTCAGTGTTTTATGAAGTCTCAAAAAAAATCACCAGGGGACAGACCTCAAATAAGTCCTCATCAGAGCAGAAAAATTACAGATTTCAGATTTTGAAAAACTGTCTTCCTTTCTTTCTTTTTATTATTGTCACCTTAGTATTACACATTTCCGTCTGGACTGTTTTCTTTACTAGCCAGTATATTTGTATAATCCTGCATGTAAAAATCCCAATGCTAATTCTTGTTGTAATTTTTTCATGGTGAAGTTTCAATAATAAGCTATTTTTCTCATTGCTCAGACAAAATATCTGATATCCAATGTTGAAAGGGAAAAATTTTATTTCAGCCCAGTTTATAGAAGTTTCTGTTCAGAGTGACTGGTTCCACAGCAGGGAGGCAGGGCAGAGGAGCATCACATGGGAGAAACATCTGTATTATGGTTACACTTTAGTTAAATGAGTTAGCAGTTGTTTGTTTTGCCAAGAGATAGCCCAGTAATAAATTTCAAACTTTAAAATTAGTATACATTTTTATACATTACTAGTAAAAATGTGGTACACTAATGAGGGATTTGTTTCTTTGGCTGTTTTAGGCACAGATTATCAGAGATTGACTATAGTGTTCTCCTTTTTACTTTAGCAGCTTAGTTTCAATGTTATGTCACTTTTCCAACAGGAATAAAAAACTTTTTGATATAAAAGAATTTTCCAGCCATATTGCACTTACATCTTGCTTGAAGCAAAATCTACACTCCATTATTCTTTCAATTAGATCTACTATGTCACATTCTGGCCTAGAGCACTGGCAGCAGAAACTGGGGGTCAAATTTAATGAGCTATTAGGGGAAGAGAGGAGATTGAGAGGGAGTAAAAAGGAAAGAAGGAGAGGAAATGGTCTAAAATAAACTACCTATATTCGGTGTGGGGCTAAGATAGATGTGGTGCATTCTTTGAGTAGAGACTGTCCAAGAGGGACAGTGAGCTGATTCATTTCAGTTCTGAAAATGTTACATTGGAAATGCCTCTGGTACTTGCAGGTTAAAGTATGGGCAGTTATAGATGAAATGTTCCTGAGGAGAGAGGTCTGACTCTCTTAGAGAGGTCTGAGAATCCTTAACAGGAAGATATACCTGGGAACTGCAAGGAATAAGTAAAGAAGCAGTTCAAGAACAGAGCTTGAGAAAAGAAAAAAGAACAGAGCGTTTCTATACCATTGAAGGGACAATCAGAGAAAGAGCCCATGCACTGTCCAGTAGGATGACCACTAGCTGCAGTTGGCTATTTGAATTTCATCTAGGCAGGGGTGGCACATGCCTGTGATCACAGCAATTAGGAAGGCTGAGACAGGAAGATTGCAATTTTGAGCAGCCTAGACATTTAGCAAACACTGTTCTCCAAGAAAGTCTGGACTGTTACTCTGTTCAAAGGCCCTAGCCCTCAGTTCAGTCCCCAGCATCACCCCTTCCCACAAAATAAAATTTCAGTTCTTTAATAGCCTTAGGCATGTGTTTAAGCTTAGTAGCTGCAGTGTTGGGTTGCAGGTACATAGAACATTCCATCACCATCAAAAATTTTGTTGGAAAAATTGTTGTTGTTGTTGGAAGAGCTGGCCAGATAGTTCAGTGGACTAACATGCCTGCTTAGGCAGAGTGCAGGTGCCCAGGCTCCATCCCTGACATGCAGTGCCAACCCCGCCCCCAGTGCACACTGAGACAGAAATGGAGATTGGGAGTGGTGACTCAAGCCTGTAATCCCAGTGCTTGGGAGACTGAAAATATTAGAATCACTACAAGTCTGATCTACATAGTGAGACCCTGTAGACCGTGTACCAAATATATATATTTTTTTTAAATTGTTGGACAGTGCATAAGTTGATTAAGAAAAACCAGCCATTGAAACTAGACATCAGGTTTATGCATAAAAGTGGTATTCAGTGGTCAGGAGTTGAGATACAGGAAGCTTAAAATGTGACTCTTGGATTTGACAGTTAACTGCTAGGAATTTTAAAGGGTTTTGATAAATATTATGAAAGAAATTATGCGGGATAGCGTGGTGAATGGATAATTGAAAAAGAGAGGATGAGAAATACAAATAATGGAAGCTGTCACAGGCTTATTCAACTAGTGGTTAAGAGCTCAGACCCTGAAACCAAACCACCAGTGTTCATATCTTCGTTCCTTTATGTACTTGTATTACCTCAGGCAGTTTCTGTTTCACAGTTGTCTGCAAGACGGGTGTAAATAATATTGCATCTCATAGGATTGATATGTGTACATCATGAGTTATATAAGACATGGGAAAAGAGCTTAGGAATGTCCTCCTCCCCCAGTGGAACAGTTTGGGTATGCTTATATTCTAAGAGAGAGGGAGAGGTAAAGGGTTAGGGTAAAGAAAGAAGACACAGTTCAAAAGCTAGAGTCCTGAGAAGAGAGATGTGGAGTTTCTAAGCACAGGTGGATGAAATATCCTAAAGTAGAAGCCCTTTGCCTTTAAAAAGAGGAGACTAAATGAGATAAAAATACAGGTAACATTTTAGGTGAAAAGAAATGCTCTAGATAGATTTGGTTGAAATGCTTTAAAGGGATTTTTTTGTAATACTGGAAATGAACTGAAAATGAAATCAAGAGTAGAATGTAATGAAGTCTGAGAGTAGTTCTCATCCAGATACAGAAACAGTGTAAGAAGGATTCATAACAAAGGATTAAACTCAAGCTAAGAACACTGACATCATATACAATTAAAAGGCAAGGACTTGTGCTAAGCGTTCAGGGGCAGCTTTGTATTTCTGAGGAAGTGAAGCAGCTCCACTGTGCTCACATCTTACAGGAAAGATGAGCAGGGAGCACTCAACAGAATTAAGAGACTAGAGACAAAACAGGGCAAATACTAAGTTCTTTGCCAACAGAAATATAAAGAAGATATTAGGATATTACAGTTAAGACTTCCTTCCTTCCTTTTCTTGGTCCTCAGTGTATTCCCGTTTGTATAAAATGTGTTATTTGGAAAAAAAAAAAAATATCTCAACAGCTGATGTCACAAAGTCATTTATTTTTTACAATTAATACTATAGTAAAGTCTGTTTTAATAACACCTTCCCTCCAGATAGATTTAACAGCTTAATGAGCATTAATAGTTACAGAAATCTTTCTATGTGTCACTGACATACTATATCTATAAGATGATACAGAAAATGGTTATAAAACATGCATACTATTACCTAGGAAGTAAAAGCTAATGATCATCCATCCTGTAGATGGTCTGTGTCGTCAGTTTTTATTATGTTTTTCTCATAGTAGCATACAATTGTTCTGTTTCATACATAGATGATTCTTTTCAGATTTCCTTTGTTCCAAATTCCTCCTGTGTAATGGTCACTCTTGTAGACAAAAACCACCCCATGCACAGAAAGAAATGAGCAGAAATTTAGTTTTCCTGGAAGACCTTTTACAATTATTTATGTCCCATAAATAAGTTGACTTCTGTGAACTTTATTTGGATTTTGTGCTTGCTAATCGTGGTGATTTAGTGAGAAGCATAGCTATTATTCACTAATTTCTATATCTGAAACTTAACCTGTCTCTGGTAGATTTTTCATGACTGCTTTAAATTAATTAATAGAAATCTGTGAATAATGTGCTTCTTATCTAAGCTTAATCAAAGTAGTATATATAATGATTTCATTACAAATTAAAATACAATATTATTAAAATATAGCTGCTGCATAATGAAAATAGTTTTTGTAGACCCCCAAATTCCAAAATCTCTCCTATTTTCATTCAGGGAATTGTTAGTTTTTTTCACACAGTCTTAAGTGAACCTTTCATGTTACTTGATCTTTAATGGCTTGTCAGGTGAGGCTGCCTGCTGTAAGTAGATGAATCAGTAAGGCAGCAACTGTCTGACTTAGAATGTTTTCAAGACTGATCTACTTCAAAGCACGTATCAATATTTCATTCCTTTTTATGGCCAGATAACATTCCATTATACAGGTATACCACAGAGTATCCATTTATCCTTTGGACATCTGGGTTCTTTCTACTTTTTGACTACTATGAATAATGCTGGTATGAATATTTGTGTCCATGTATCTGAGTACACATTTTTCATTCTTTAGCAGTGGAGTTGCCAGGTCTGTGTTTGACTTTTTAAAGAATTGCCATTCTACTTTCCATAGCCACTGACAACTTTACATTTTCACAGAATTAAGAAATAACAGTACTAAACAAGTGCAAGGGCCTGAGTTCAATCCCCGGCTCCACCAAAAAAAAGAAGTCCCTATGAAGATTGCCAATTTCTCTGTACCTTTGCAAACACATTCTTTTTTTTTTAAACCTAGTTTGCAGACATTTTAACGGGTTAAATAATAAACTTAAAAGGTAGCAAATCTTCATTTTCTCCAGGAAGTATTACACTAGAAACTTTCTCTTTTATCTGTGTGAGCTTTCTCCCCATCATGGCCAAAATGTCTTATTAGAATAAGAGGAAAATAAGTAATTAGTAAAGTGTGTTACGGATGAGCCATTAGCTTTTTCTTCACTTCAGTGGTTCACACTTCATTCTGTTACCCCTTCTACCAATGTTTATGATTAATTGTTTATGATCTCATCTCTCCTCCTTCTTAGCCATGTTGAATCTCTCAAAGCACTTTGTGTTTTTCTTGAGCCAGTTCCATATTCTGCTGTATTTCACTTGAGGGCTCTGACAGTACCTGTCTTTCTTGTGTGTCTTTTCTTCTGTAGTACTTGCCTTTTGTGTTACGTATTTTATCTATCATGCATGTCTAATTGTGAGTTCCTTATGGTATGGAAATTTGACTTGTTTATCTTTTTAATCCTGGAACCTATCAACATAATATATTGCACTTTGTTATAGAAATGCTTGATGCTTTTCTTTTTTCCCTCTTTCAACTTTTAGATTCAACTGTAATGTTCTCTTTAGATTCAACTGAAATTTCACCTCTAGGAAACTTCCTTGACATTTCCTTCTCCCTTTCCTCTTAAAGATCTATTTAAATATTCTGGCAGTACTCTGTGTATGTCTGGTGTGCTTTCCTGTTGTGTATATATGTTTATGAAATTCCATGTACAGCCATTACCCATATACTCTGACGAAACTCCACCTATGTTTTTTTTCTCTTTTCCTGGTACCCAATCTTGACAGACCTTATGTCAAGATAGGATTGTCTCTGTTCTTTTTTTTTTTTTTTTAATTTTTGTTTTATTGAAGTACAAATATCAATGAGATAGTTTTAAGATACCTTGACAAGATGGATTTGATAATTAATACATTGCAAACTGTTTTCATAATGTTTTGGTATCATAGAAGGTGCATACATGATATTATACTTACAGACATTACACCGTGTGTCTCTTATCAGTAAATAAAGAGAGTGTAGCTGTTTGCATATCTTATTTTTTATACCTGAATTATATCAAAGATTCAATAATTAATACTTTCTACCTTGATGTTTTCCTACTGGTTGTCCATAGTACTAGAAGCTGACATAATATCCTGTCCAACCACGATTAGTGCAAATTTTGCCTCTCACAGAATTATGTAGAAGCACAGCATTATCTATCCCATCTGTACTGTCCATACACACACATCATTATTCTTCCTTTCTATACCCCTTCCTTTGTCTACACCTGTCAAAGATGGGCACTCCGCAGACCTTATGTCAAGATAGGATTGTCTCTGTTCTTAACTGCTGTACTTTAAAACAGTGTCTACCACATAGTAAATACTCAGTGTTTGGTAAGTGAATAAATAGGTCTGAAAACTACTTGAGCAAGGGTTGTCACTGTATTCATCTATAACCTCAGCTTCTGGAATGTCAATGCTAAGTACTGTTGAATATATCTTTTTTTTTTTTTTTTTTTTTTTTTGGTGGAACCAGGGATTGAACTCAGGCCCTTGTACCTGCCAGGAAAGCACTTATTCTACTGAACCATCTCCCTGGCCCCTAATATATCTTTATTTTCTTATAGTAGTTGCATTTTTCATTTGCTATAGATTTATATATTGAAATATTTAATAGTGGGAAGAAATTACATGATTAAGAAGAGCTAAATCAGAGCCAGCGACACTGGGGCGGGGTTTCCATCCTGGGTCCTGCCTTGCTAGCCCCACCCCCGGGGCTCACAGAGAGGGCAATGTACACTGAGTGTGATGGTGCGCACCTGTAATCTCAGCTCTTGGGAGGCTGTAAACAGGTGGATCACTAGTCTGATCTAGTAATGAGATCCTGAACACCCTGTAGATTCTTCCCTAAAATACAAAAAAAAAAAAAAAAAAGCTGAATCAAAAGAAATACGATATGATTTAGTCATCTTTATATATATAGGCATGATGATAGTTTTGTTTTTTTTTTTTTATGAATTTAGAACAGGGTCTTACTATGTAGATTGTACTTGTAGTGATTCCCCTGTTTTTTGGGTGGGTTTTTTTGTCAGAACCAGGGATTGAACTCAGGCCCTTGTGCTTACCAGGAAAGCACTTACTCTTATGAACTATCTCCCTGGCCCCAGTGATACTCCTGTTTTCAGCCTCCCAAGTGCTGGTATTACAGGTTTGTGACAACACACAATCTTAGTTGCCTTCTCAGCGCACCCCAGGGGCAGGGCCAGCATGGCATGCCAGGGATCAAACCCCTGGCTGCTGCATTCTGCTGAAGTAGGAGCTTTAATCTGCTGAACTATCTGGCTGGCCCTATAATAATAGAGATTTATCAAAAACTATTTTCTTATTAGAGTAGAATTTCAACCAAGAAAAGAAATTTCTACTGAATTGTAAAGTGAGTGCCTCTGTTAATTAAGATTTAGGAAAACAACTGAATAAATCCCATGTCTGTATTTTACAGTATTCATTACTTTGGCATAGATTAAAACTACAAATTATGTGAATTAGGTAAGTTGCAAATTCACAAAGAAGTCCTTTTACTACAAGACGGATTAAGTGTCCAGTTTAAGGGGCTGATGATACTATTACTGAGACAAAAGTTGATTCAATTCAGTGTAGATCCTCTTGCATCCCATATTCCTAACTAGGCTGAAAATAGAGAGAAAGCACCTGCTTCTGACACTATCCTTGCAGGTAGGGTCATAATAGATCTGAGAAAATATTCAGGGTTTAGGTATCCATTTAGAACAAATTAGGGTTTTTTTTTCTCTTTTTAAATTTTATTTTATTTAAATTGTTTTTTTTTTTTTTTTTTTTTTGCTGTTGAAAATGGAATTCCCAAGTTTCAAAACAACTCTGCTCTCTGCAGCCAACATTTTTACTCTGATTTAATTGTGTTGGGTTTCGTCTTAAGATCTGTGTGATTCTAATATCTGGTTTGACACCTAAAGTAATAAATGCCTTTCCCTGTGTTTAGCAAAAGAATCTGGGACCACTGACAATGGAAAGAAAAAGAGAGATTTTTTTTTTTTTTTTTTAAAGTATCATTGGCTGCAAGATAGCTCAGTGGACTAAATGCCTACTTAGGCAAGCACAGCGACCTGGGTTTGATCCCTGGCACTACATGCTGCTCCAGCTCTACCCCCAGGCAGGCTAAGACAGCCACTAAGTCCAGATGTAGTGGCACATGCCTATAATCCCAGCACTGGGGAGACTGAGGGAAGAGGATTATAAGTCCAAGCTGCAGAGTGAGACCCTATACTGTACCAAATACATTAAAATAAATAAATAAAAATAAAAAGTATCATGTTTGCTTAGATGTAGCAAGGTCCTAAAGAAATGTCATTGTAATATCAGTTTTAATTTCTCGATGAACTAATTTGTCTAGAAGGTATTAATATCTCTTAAATGAATTTTAAATGTTCTAAGAAACACTGTGATCTTTAAGAGTTAAGATTCAGGAAAAGCTTATTTATAAATAGGCTGGCCCACAAAACCTTCCTAAAGAAAATAGATTCCAGGCTAGATTTTGAAGAAAGACTACCTTATTTCAAAGGTAGAGAAGAGAGTTGAAAGCATCTACATTTTGAGCCTATTACAGATGTCACCTTGGCTTTCTCTGACTCCTCTACTCCTGCTTTGCTCCCTAATGTGTCTCCTCTCCTGTTTATACATTTTCAGAGGATACAGCTTGCATTCTCATGTATAGAGGACTGTTGTCCTCCCTCTACGAAAACTAAGTCTACTCTAGAAAACAAACCAAGCAGCTAAGTCTGTGTGCTTTAAGGAGATCACTTTGGAGATGACATTAAAAGATACTTGAAAGGAAGCCCATTTTAGGAAAGGTGAAACTGAACAAAAATTTATCACTAATTACGATACACATGATAGAAATTTTCAGAAATACAGGATAATGTGTTTGCTATAAACATTTTGACATGTTTTTCTGTTTGAGACTTTTTGTCAAAGTTGTTGTTAAATAATATTTCTGATGCACTAAAAATTTGATTTGGTACCTTTTTAAAATGTCTGTTTTCATGTAAAAGAAGTAGAGGTAGAGATGAGATAGAAACCCAAGCCCCAGTCATCTGTTGTCTCCTTATGAGCCTACCCTTGGCTCCCATTATTGGTGAATCACTTAACTGATCCTCCTTGTAACTGAGCATGTTCTTGAACTCCTTGGCCACAGGATGATATGGCAAAAAATAATTGAAGGAGTTGAAAGAGAGTTATTCTTTCTGTATATTAATTACTTGTTTTTCTTACTTGCAAAACAAGGAGATTGGTTCTTTCAATGGCTATGTTTTCATTTTGTTTTTTTCAAAATGTCACATTGTTATAAATAAGATCATCCAAATGGAGCATTTGAGTGTTTCACAAACAGCAGTATGTTTGAGATTCATCTATGTTGCATATATATCAGTCCAATTTTATTTCTCCTCCCTTCCACAAAATGTTGGAAAATTAGCAATGTATATTTAAGAAAGAAATGGGAAACAAGAACAGGGCCGCAAAGCTGAGTAGTGTGATCTCCTCATTCAGGGAGGAAATCTTTGCTTCTTGGACACTTGACAGCTGGCTATAAAGAGAGAAACAACTTCTTGGGGTCGGAGAACTTCTTAAATTCCCTAAAAATGTACCTGTCTCTCAGGTGGACCTTAGCTATATAACAGGTACTATACTTTGATTTGCCTCTTAACTTCCTCACTATATTCTTCATAAAATATTTTTAGGTCTTTTCTATTTCTGCTTTGCTTACTGCATTTTAGGTGTTTTGTTTTGTTTTGTTTTAATTTTGTTTTATTTTGTTTTGTGGTGGTACTGGGGGATTGAGCCAGCACCTCTGCCCTGAGCTACATCCCCAGTCTCCTCCCTTGTTTTTCAGATTTTTTAGTGTATTTACTACAGTGTCTCACTATGCAGCTCAGACTCGTAGTGACCCTCCTGTTTTCAGCCTCCCAGGCTGGGATTACAGACATGTACAACCATGCCTGGTCTGAATGGCTGGTGCAGCACACCCTGCACCAGCCAATGTGGCATATAGTGCCAGGGATCACACCTAAGTCCCTGTGTTTGCCTAAGCAGGCGCTTAATCTGCTGAGCTATCTCACTGGCACTCCTTGGTTTTAAATTTTGAGACAAGGTATTATAAAATCACTACGTATTGGGAGCCGTAGAAGCTGGAAAATCAGTCAACGGTGTGTAGGGGTTCATCTCACCTACCCGGCAGACCAGCCACCACCTAGCCTTTGTCTTATCTTTTTTTCATTCCGTCTGACTGAGACCAAAGGATCCCTACAACGAAGTTGCCTAGGCTGAGCTGAAACTTGTAACCCTCCCATCTCAGTTTCCCAGAGTGCTAGGATTACAGGCATAGACCATCACATTTGGCTTGTTTTTGCTTTTTGAAAGTGACTACCTTTTGATTACTATAAAAGGGCTCACCACCTCCCTTTTCATTACTTCACATTTTCTGTTTTTATCTACCCTCACTCCCCCGCTTTTTGCTTGTAATAGAGAAATGTTTTTTCTTTTCCATTATAGTCCTCATCTTACTCATCAGTGTTTCTTCTCTTTAGGTTCCTGCCCCATGTTTAACGCCCTGTTGTTCTTCCCTTCATTGTGTTCTTTCCCATAGACTCTTTCAGTTTCTTAAGTGTACTCAGGTTTGATGAACCTAAAAACCTTTCTTTTCACCGTATCTCCCCTTTGAAACACCATCATGTCCCATGCCTGAGAAATACCAACTGATTTATTGAAGGAATCACCACTACCCACTCACTTGGTTTCATTTCTTCTTGCCTATTAATTGCATTATGTAACTAAAATTTTACTGTATGTAATTGGTTGGTATTTTACTTTTTTATTATTTTATGTAGAGCTAATAATTGTAAAAGCATAGATGTACGTAATATATACACACTGATGTGTGTACCACACTGGCTAAGAAGTGGTACCACTCTGCAGAAGACCTCTGAAGGCCCCCTGACCCCAATCATATTCTGTTTTTTTTTTTTTTTTTTTTTTTTACAGGATCTACAAATAATTTTATTGAAATTAAACAAATAACAACAGTCTTTCTATGCTGGGGAGCACCATCCCCAAGCCATTTCCCACACTAGAAGCACAGAGCTTGCACAATAAGGAATTAAAAGAAAAGAGTTGTTTCTATATAGAAATCAGACTCTGCCCCAACATCATCATGGACTATTTACAAATCTTCACATTTTAAGTACAGTATTCCTTTTGTTTTTGCTCTTTCCCTGTCAAGGGGCCCTATTACTTTCCCTTGACTGATCCAGAAGGGGTGAGGATACTGTAGGGGAAGAGTGGCGGGCTCCTTATAGCACTGCTGGCACCAGCACTGGTATGTTGTTCCTTGTTACAGGACAGTATAGACCTTCCAAACTGGGGGTATGGGGTGGCTGGTGCAAAGGCAAGGGGAGTTGGAATAGGTGGCTTGGGGCAACTCCCCATAGGCATAGGCATCCATAGCCTGTCCTGACCCTGGCCTGTACCCTCTTAACTGAGGAGAGGGCAATAACTAGTTTGCACTGAGGAATGAGCCAAGCCCTGGGAAAGGGAGAAGCTACCCACACCAGTCCCCATTCCTATTAATAGCCAGCAAACTGTCCATCTGAAAATGGGAACAAATGCCAGGTAAGTGGGAAGAATCAGGCTATTCCCAGCCTCTGTCCAATACAGGAGGAATCGAGGTAGCAAACGGCTGAAATGCTCTGACTGGGAGATAAAGGAAATAAGGGAAAGGAAGTTCCTGCTTCTGGAGAGCTCCCAAAGCCCAGGGGCTGGAAGAAGGCAGACTTAGCTTGTAAAGTGCTGTAACTTCTAGTAGGGCTGGGCCCTAGGCAAGCTGGGAAGAAAGCAGGCCAGGCAGGGAACCAAGAACCACAGATTCCTGACTGGCATATGCCCTGCCACACTTCTTACAGGGGTGGCTGGGGAAGTTGTGCTGGTAACTCTGCCATTAGCCTCTGCCAGCCACCAGCCATCTCTCTTCCACGCACAAACCAATATCCAATTTATGCTGAGGGACTGCCCTGCTCACAGCTGAAGGTTCTGGGGCAACAGTTTATTCAGGGTTATAGCCTCAGCCTGGGCTCCTCAATGGAAGCCACACCTTGAGCTTGTAAGTTTCTCACTAGGTCAAGGGTGCTTATGTGTCACCCAACAGGCTCACACCTCATAGAGGATCACAGGGAAATCCACATGAATGCGGGACGGATCCAGCTTCACAATGCCCTGAGGAATCAGATTCTTATATACCCGCCTCAGCTTGGCCCACTTCTGCCCATTCTTGGTGACAATCGTCTCCTCATAGAATTCATGAGCCAGATCGCCATCCTCATCATAGAACATGGAGCCGCAGCGTGTGAACACAAAGGGGGGCACCCCTCGGCCTCGAGGCCTCACCAAAGCTTGCTCGGTGCCCGCGGTCTCCGGAACGCCGCCCCCCGCCGCCGAGGCAAAAGGCCAAAGGCCTCGAGCTTTGGAGCCGCTGGCGCCCATGTCAGGGTCGCCGACGCATGGCGACCCAGCGGCCGCTGCGCTGTCACAGTGCAGAATGTACCACCATGCCTGGGCCTTGCCTCTCTGGTCGCCAGAGGTGCTGCAGCTACAACCGTCGCCTTCCGCAGGCTTATATATTCTGTTTTTTTACCATAGAGATAGCTATCTTCCTGAATTTAGTATCAATGGTCATGATGCTTTGCTCTCACTGATTTTCTTTTGTTCAACATCATGGGTTTTTTGTTTGTTTTTTAGTACTTTTTTTTAAATGAACACAACAAGATTTTATTGTCTTCACAATAAAACAAGACATGAAAAATCAAAACTGGATCACTTGGCCCTTTTCTTATCTCCTCCCAGTTCAAAATGCTTGTATCTGTTAATAGCCAGCATTCTCTTAGATCTGCAAATGGGCTCAACACAATCTTCTTTGTAGTTTTGGCCTTCTTCCAGAAAATTGGCTTAATCTGCCCACCATAACCCCTCTGCTTCCTGTCATAATGCTGCTTTCCCTGGGCACATAGAGAACCCTTGCCTTTCTTGTACTATGAGGGGGTTGATGCTTTCCACACTTCTTACAGAAAGTTTTCTGGGTTTTGGGAACATTCACCATGCTTGCAGGCATGCTATCATATCAGTGAGGAGAAAAGCATGTTTTATGGATTAATCAACCTATAGTGCATATATCCATAATTTGTCACTGGATATAAAAATCCCATTGTATGAATTTGTCATAATTTTCTTGTTCATTCTATTATAGGTGGATATTTGAGTTATTTCTAGACTTTTGTTATTATGAACAATAGTGCTCTTAAAAAATGTACTCATGTTTTGATGTACATACTTGAAAGTCTCCAGAATATTCTTAGTAGTGTAATTGCTGAATTTACTGTAATGTTACTCAAGACTACCATCTAGCTTTCCGAAACAATTATACTGACTTATATTGCTACCAAAAGTAGGTAAGATTTTCAGTCTTTCCAAAACTTGATATTAACCAAGTTTGTAGTTTTAGCCAATTTATTAGATATATAGAAGTTTCTTGTTGGCATTTTCATTTGCATTTCTCTTTCTAAGGAGATTGAACATCTTTTTTTGTGTGTGTGTTTATGGACCACTTGTGTTTCATTTGTAAAATTGCTGTTCTTTTTTTTTTTGCCTACTTTTTCCTGTTGAGTTGGCTTTCTCTTACTGATTCATAGGATTTCTTTATGTATTCTGAATACTAATTCCTGTTGTTTTATGACTTATAATTTTTTCTTCTTTTTATTCACTTTATCCTTTTGGTGTACAAAGCTTTTGGAGTTTTTGTTTTGTTTTTATATTTTTTAGGGAAGGGTCTACAGGGTGTTCAGGGTACTCACTACTAGATAAGACTCCTAGTGATCCACCTGTTTACAGCTTCCCAAGAGCTGGGATTACAGGCATGCCCCACCATGTCCAGTCTCAATCGCCTTCTCAGTACACCCTGGGGGCAGGGCTGGCACTGCAGGCCCTGGGAAGGAACCCCCAGCCCCCGTGCCTGCTTGCAGGCACTTTAATCTGCTGAGCTATTTGCCCAGCCCAAGCTTTTGGTTTTTAAAGCAGTCAAATTTATGTGTTTACATTTTGGGGTCAGATTTTAAAAATTCTTTGTCTTTCCTCCTATAATGTTGATCTCTTCTAAATTTGTTTTGTTTTGTTTTGCTGATGCTGGGGATCAAATTCAGGACCTTACACTTGCCAGGCAGGCTCTGTACCACTGAGCTGTATCTTCAAGCCCTATATTTTGTCTTCTGAAAATGTTAACAGTTTTGTACATACTTAAGCCTTTAATCTCCATGAACTTTACTTTTCTTTTCATACAATGTAAGTCAGTCAATTTTAGGTTTTTTTCCCAAATGGATAGTCAGTTATCCCTTTAGGGAAACTTATTTTTTTCTTTTTCACACTTATCTACATCAAGGTTATACTGACTTTACTAAATGACTTAGGAGTGTTTTCTGTTTTATTTCATTATTTTGTGGAAGATTGAAATTACTTGTTTCTTGAAATTTGCAACCACTCTTGGATAAAATACCATGGGCTTGGTATTCTCTTTGTGGAAAAACTTTTACTTACTAATTCAATTTTTTTTAATGTTATGGGACTCTTCAGATTCATCTGTTTCCTCTCGAGTCAGTCTTGATAAGTTGTATTTTCTAGTGAGTTGTTCATTTCTAAGTTTTACCTTTATTAACGTGAAGTTGTTTATTATCCTTTTGCACATAATAGGCAAGCACTTTACCACTCAGCTGTTATCTACCACAGCCCTGCACTCCCAACTTACCATTTTTATGTGTGTGACTACACAAAATCAAGGGACCCAGTCCTTATAACTTAGCTTTTCCATTAACTAGTCATGCCATCTTGAGCACATTACTTAAGATTCCGTCAAGCTTTGTATATAAGATCTGAAGCTTAGGAGTGCTATGCTAATTATGACTATAGAATCCCTAGCTGTACCCTCTCGCTTCTAAATGCCTTCTGGACCATTTTTTGTAGATTTTTTTTTTTTTTCCTTTTCCATTGTTTCTATTCTCCCAAACACAAACCCAGATGTTTCTGGACTTTGGCTCTCTACAGCCTGTCTCCTCATACTTAACTCCACTTAGATATGCACATCCATTTCCCCTCTCTTCCTTTTATCTCAGTTTTACAAGGATGATTTCTATGTAATACAGTATCTTTCTTCTACCCTCACCTGACAGTGATGCCCCAGACACCTTACTTATTTAAAAAGAAATTATTAGCCTTTCCATCTTCAGGCTGTGTAATTATGAGTTTGCTGAGTGTTCTTTTTAAGTTTAGTACCTTTTATATTTTGTGTACTACTGGGGATTGAACCCAGCTACTTGCATATGCTAGGAAAGTGCTTTGCCTGAACTATAGTCAAAAACTCGCTGTCAACATCACCATCCTTTTAATTTTGAGGTAGAATCACTGAGTTATTGTGGCAGTCCTTGAATTTGGGCTCCTCTTGCTTCAACTTCCCAAGTAGCTGGGATTAGAAGCACACACTATCATACCTGACTACCTTAGTATCTTTGAGTGCCGTTTTGTTTAGAGGCTAGTTTGTTACAGCTGCAAAAAGGGATACAGTAGAGGCTCAGCAAAACAAAGTTCATTATACTTAGGGATCCTACAAGCAGCTTTGTTTGGTTTTCTTTGGGAAGGGCAAGGCAGGCCAGATTCAAACTGGTTAGTTTGAATCATTTCACAGGGTTTTCAGCTATAGGGGTGGTCTCTGGGATGAGTAAGAGAAGAAACTGCAACCTTCAGAGTTGTCCTTAGAGATGAACTTGGAATTGATTGATTTGTGTATCAAAGATAATGGGCTCCTGGCTGGCCCCTTTGCTATCTCTAAGAATTGACTAAACCTGAGGGACAGTCTCTTCAGGCAGAAAAGGTTTTTAACATATCAAAACATCATAATATATTTTTAAAAATTAAAAATATTTACAGTGTAAATACATACCTTCATCTTACTTTCCTAAGAGACAGAGCCATGGCACATAAATATTAATACTAATACTATTAGCAGTGGTCTACTTGTAGACCATTGTACCAAGAATCAGTCTCATTAATGTTTTGTGACTTTCAGGGAGCTTGTTACCATTTTTACAGGAACCAGAAGGTAGAATCAGTATGTAGAATTTTTATGGACTCCATTTGGTCCTAAAAGCACTTTTTTCTGTTTTTCACAGTCTCATCTGTTAGATTTATTGGTGTGTGTAATATATTATGAGCAGTTTTCTGTAATTGTGCATGATTCTTTCCCTGAAAGATTGACAAGCAAATGGACCACTATCTTAAAAAACTTACATAAGTAATGATTTCTTATGTAGAAATCAAGGCAACCACTAAGAATAAAGTGCACAGCTTTAAAATTGTGAAACTTCTGTGTATGGCTTTATGGAAGTAACTACATTAAACTTCATTTTATGCTAGTTTATGAGAATTAACTCTTAATACCGTCAGCTGAATAGATCTAATTAATCTATATTTAGTTTCCTACTGGCAGGATACCATAGGAGGCAAGTGATCTGTATGAACTTTAAGAAAATGAACATATATATTCCTTTTGTAATGATAGCCCTTCAGGGCCATGCAGTATACCAAAGAAATTTGGATTATATAATGACAAATTAGCACCTTTTAGAAATAATGCTTTATAGTTCTAACTTGTGTCTCCTTCCTGTTGAGCTCTGACTATGTGTACACATTTAAGTGTGAAGATGGGACATAAAATGTTCCAAAGGAGAACAGGAAGCATTGGACCATACACATGTTTGTAGTTCCTGACATTTTACTCAGCGCAAAGAATTCTGGCTTCCTCTAAGTAACTGACTGTAGTAATTTGAAATCCGTATCATTATCACCTATGGTTCCTAGGCATTCCCGCAAAAAGTAATAAGGACACTAATTTTGTCCTCAATTTCTATGGAGTAGGCTTGGCTCATCACAGAAAAGAATTACAGAGCAAGGCAGTGGGTAGCATAGACAAATTCCTTAGCTTGCACACTAGGACTGTGCATGCTCAAGGGATTGTTTTGTGATCTTTGTGATGTCCTAAAGACAAAATCTAGGATGTGGGTTCCTAGAGTCTGTCAGGTTACTCTTAGCTAGATTAAAATGCAAACCATTTATTTGCATGTGTTGGAAGTGTAGAGATATGGTACCCAGTTAATAGTGCTGTTTCCTTTAGGGTGGATGTTTGTGGAAAATGTAGATTTATAGTATCAGAACAGAAACACAGGGTCCAAATTGTAAATCTATTTGTATCTTAAAGATTCTTAGAAATCTGTAATCCAGAAGCCAGGAAGAAAAACAGGGCCTCGGATGGAAAGAAAACAGTAACTGTGGGTAACTTTATGCCTTGAGGCTGTGATTTCCTTAAAAGTATTAAAATTAAAACTACCTTGTCTCATTTTTACCTATCTCTTATATTCTACCTCATTTTGGCCCTTAGGAGATATTTCTAGATGTTAAGGTTCCACATCTTTTCATAAATTAGTCCTACTCCAACATCAAACACTTAGCCTAACATTTTGAAAACTAGAACAGAGCCTAGTTAATAAGATATATTAGCAAACTACTTAGGAAACAGTACAACTAGTTTTTCTTATGATTATCATACAAGGTTTGGCCATTAAGTTGTTTTTCATTAAAGAGCTTAAGTCAATAGTAAATCTTTTTGTTATTGGTAAGGTGACCAGTGAGTTTCTATCCAAGCCAAGTCTCAAGCTAAATGCGAATAAAAGCAAGCACTCCTTGTAACTCTTTGGAAGTCTGCCTCTGCAGTACTCCAGTAATGAAAATGATTTTGTAAGGCCATCCAAAGTTTCATGCCCTTTCCAAACTGAGCATCTATACCTGAGTTCTCCAACACACCTTATGATTGTAATTCATTATTTACTGTTTTGTTCTGTTCATTAAATTTTATTAATATTATGTGCTTTTCCTGCAGTCCTACATTTTCAAAAGAAACTCTTCCACTTTGTTTTCTTTTGAATCTCTTCCCCCTTGGAGATATTTAGAAAATTGCTCAATGCAAAATAGGTTCCTAATGAATATTAATAACTGGTACTTGATAATTTATTTCTTTGGAATTTATTTCAGTAGTTAAAATTATTGGGCCGGGGAGATGGCTCAATGCAATAAGTACTTCCCTGGCAAGCATAAGGGCCTGAGTTCGATCCCTGGTTCCACCAAAATAAAATAAAATAAAATTATTTTTGCTTGCTTTCCAGGCACACAAACCAATGGTCTGGACTTTCAGAAGCAGCCTGTGCCTGTTGGAGGAGCAATCTCAACAGCCCAGGCCCAGGCTTTCCTTGGACATCTCCATCAGGTAGAATCTTCAGCTCAAGCATAAGTTGGAATAAAAGACTGAGACAACATGCTGGGGCTCAGGGATACTATTTCAGAGTGTGAGGCTTTTAAAATTATTTAAATCCTAGAGCCAATTGCTGCCATTGTTAGGTACCATTCTGAATGGTTAGTATAGAATCATTGCAGTGTAGTTGATGATATAGCCGCTACCCCCATAGCTGTGTGGGATAATATTGAAGAATTTCTTGTTGAACAGAGTATCTAGGTAGGTATCACTGCATAAGACCTGCTGTGTAAGGCTGTGAGGTCAAAGATCACATTCTTCCTTTAAAACAATTTCAGATCATTTTGTTTTTTGCTTCACTATGAACCCCTTAATTTGAGGTTAAAAATGTCTACCTCAGCTTTGTTACCCTGATGCCATATGATTTTCCCACCTGAATCTAAAAGAAAACATGGCTTCTTTTTATTCATATTTTTAACTATACAATAGAGGCAAAGAGAACACAAAAACAAACTGGCTACTCAAAAATTTTGTAAAAGTCAGCGGTATAGCTCAGTGGACTAAGCTCAGGGGCCAGGGTAAGATCCATGGCACCACATGCTACACTAGCCCCACCCCCAGGCACACTGAGCTGGCAATGGAGTCCAGGTTTAGTGGTGCATACCTGTAACCCCAGTACTAGGGAAGCAGAAATTAGGATCTTTGTGAGTCTGAGCTGTGTAGTGAGACCCAGCACCAAAAAAAAAAAAAAAAAAACTTAAAAAAATTTTTTGGAAAATAGAAGCTCAGTGAAAATGGAGATTAGGGGCCAGGGAGATGGCTCAGTAGAATAAGCACTTGCCTTGCAAGCACAAGGGCCTGAGTTCAATTCCCAGTTCTGCCAAAAAAAGGAAAATGGAGAACAATATGTACCAATTCCCCATCAAGAATAAAACCATGTATTTCAAATATAACTTTGGATTAATGTATACTAATAGAAAAAAATTTAATTACTTAAAATGAGAAAAAAATAGATTAAAAACAACTTGGAAAATTCCATGTAGGCTTATAGGAGATGTTAAAATATTAAGTTACTGTAGCTAAATTTTGTATTATTCTACTCTTTTCATTAAAATACTGCAACCTAAAAATAAACTTCTCTACTTGAAAACAGGTGAAATTCTATAAAGCAATTCTCAAGCTTTTTATTTGTCCAAAGATTCAAAGGGATATTATTAGTTATTGCTGCTAGTGTCTTACTGTGCCTAATTTGTAAATTAAACTTTATTATCATAAGTATTTATGTATAGGACAAAACTGTGTGTGTGTGTGTGTGTGTGTGTGTGTTTGAGTTTGATAATCTGGTTTCAAGCAGTGGGGGGAGAAGGACAATTCTTCTGTTCTTTTTATTCATATTTATGAATGTAATACCCTATGGATGAGGGAATCTATCTTTGAAATAAACTAAGTAAAATATTAAAAGGATTATTTGAAATTAAAGTATATATATTTTAATATAATCTAGAAAAAAATTATCTGGTTTATTTTCTTCTAAGAACATACTCAAATTTTCGAAATAATGTCGTTTATTACAAGGTAGTGTTTAGACAGTTATATGTCACAGCACCTTTAACTAACAAATAGGTGGTGGTCTATGTTATTCAGTTTTCTACTGCTGTGACAAAATACCTTCACCTAAAAATGGGAAAAGATTTATTTTGGCTTGGTTTCCAAGGTTTCACTGCCATAATCAGTTGGGCCTGTGATGAGGTGGACCATGATGATGGGGATCATCTGGTGGAGCAGAGCTGCTCAACTTACGGTGATCAAGATCCAAAGAAGGGGAGGAAGATTCCAGTAGCCCTGCAAGAGCACGTTCCTTCAACTAGATCATATTTCCTACAGGTTCCTCCCCCCCCCCCAGTACTGCTATCAGCCAAGGACCAAGGACTTATTAATATATGCATCTTTGGGGGACATTTAAGATCCAAACCTTGGCTGGGAAGATAGCTCAGTGGAACAGCCTGTGCCTCCCTAGCAAGTACAAGGTCCTGAGTTCAATTCCTGGTACCAAAAACAAATCAAAATAGTACATAAGATCCAAACATGATTAATATGATCCTAATGTATTTTTTTAAAAAAAAGATCCCTGAAGGTACATAAATAGTATGCATTCTTTTCACTGGGTCCATATTCCAGGATGATTATAGTACTGACACTAGCTCCAAGGCCTGTAACTTAGCGCCTATGATTACCACAATCATAGACCCTCCAATATCACCCAGACCAAAGGACTAAACCCAAAGAATTCATTTGAAACTTTTGAATCCCCCAGCAAGACAAATATCTATGCATAGTTATCCACCATTTGATTAGAAGCATACTTAACATGCAGTGTGACACCTTTCTGCAGCCCACTTATTGACCAGGTTAGCACATTGAACTTGTCCTTACCATAGTTAAAAATGCATGTACTTACACAGTTGGTTTAGGTCTGTTACCCTGTAAAGTACATGCTCCGTGAAGATAGAGGACTTTCCTTATTTATCTGTATCCCTAACACTAACGAGCACAATCTATAAGACATGTTCAGTAACCATATGTTGAGTAGATGAATGAATGATAAAATACATGGAAAGCAGAGAAAGACAATGCTTACCTCGTTATTACAACCTAAGATGTATGTGTAAGGGTGGTTTTCGAGCAGAGTCTTTGGAGTATGTTAGAAATTAGCTAAATAGAATGGTAAAGGGATGCTGTCATTTTTTTATTTTGAAGCTTTCTATTTTGGAAACAAATCTATAGAATTATTATAAAAGTAAAACTTTTTCGAAGATTACAGTTTTGTGGGTGTTTGTTTGTTTGTTAATTTATTTGTACAGGGTCTTGCTATGCAACTCAGACTCATAGTGATCCTCCTGTTTTCAGCCTCCCAGTGCTGGGATTACAGGCATGCATTACCATACCCAGACTCAGTGGCTGGCTCAGCACGACCAGGGTCAGGGCAAAAATTACAGTTTTTACTATTTTATCATATTTACTTATTTGTGTTTATATGTGTGCACACAGAAAATGATTTTTTATTATTTGATCATTAGAAAGTAAGTTATAAATATCATGATCATTAACTTACAAACACCTTCGCTTGTTTTCCTGAAAACAACATTCTTTTACAAAACTACAACAAATGTTTCAAGTTCTAGAAATTTTGCCTTGATGCTAGACTATTCCCTAATATAGTCAGTATTTAAATGTTTGGTCCAATCCATTACCTGTACTTAGTTAACAAATCTGTTAGTCTTCCTGAATCTACAGCAGTTCCTTAGCCTTTTATCTTTCATGATGCTGACACTTTTGGAATGTAGAGACCAAGTATTTTGTACAATGTCCTTCCTTTGTGTGTTCGATTATTCCCCCACAATCTCACTCAGTTTGAATGTCCTCAAAAGAAATATATGGGAATTGTATAGAATTCAGCCCATTGTATCAGAAGTCATATGCTGTTGTTTCTTCTGGTTTTGTTTGTTTTTGTTGGAACCAGGGATTGATCTCAGGTCCTTGCGCTTGCCAGGCAAGTGCTATTCTACTGAGCCATCTTCCTGGCCCTGTCCCTGTTGTGAAACAGACTAGGGAAAACTCCCAGCTGAAAGATACCTGGGACAAGTTTTTGATGTCTAAAATCAAAGAACAAGTTTTAGGAACAACAGAAGTTAAGAGCAGAATATATTTACTGGGGAAAAGAAGGCTCCTGTCTGAGAGCAACAGAAGGAGGACCCCAGTGGATTGCCCAGGTGCCTGCCTTTTCTAGTGATTTTTTTTATAGAGCAGATCCATGAAGTGAGGCAGTTCCAAGGTGGGAAACATGAGAACTTGATAGGTAGCATGAGGTGGGACAAAACTATGGTCAACCAAATAGAATTATAAGCATAATTGCTCAGATAAAATTGATTAAATCAAGATCAAATAGAGTTGTGTAGCAAGGGGACCTGAATAGAGAATAGGGGCCTTTCCTGCATTAGTGTCTCTTCCTGGCTTTCTCAAGGTAATAGAGACATATTTAGAATGTCAATCCCAGATGCCCATCCCTAGGAAGGCTGCATTTGTTTAATCTTTTGTCTTGAGGTCTGGCTCACTATCGGCAATGCCTGTCCCAGTTTCAAAGTATCTTGCCTTCCATATTGGGTCTTTTGAGGGCCTAGCCCTGTCTGACTGCGTATATTATTTCTATCTAACTCAGCTACTCACAACAGTATGGTGTTGACTGTTGATTTGTCACAGATGGCTTTAATTAGATTGAGATTTAAAAACATCTATTCCAGTTTTCTGTCAGAGTTTTATTATGAGTAGGTGTTGGCCTTTGTCAGCTCCTTTTTCTGCATCTATTGCGATGACCCTGTGGCTTTTGTCTTAGGCTCTATTCCCTTTTAAGAATGTATATGTATATGTATATAAATATCCAGTTGCAAAGCTTTTACCCAGGAACATCATCATTTAAGTAAAATCATATAAACGTTATCTTCAAGTCTTATCTAAAACTCCTCTAGCTCTTTGCTGCCTTTAAGTCTTAATTTAAACATATTATCATGTTAGATTACACTATACTTACTACATTCTATTTAAAATATAATCTCCATAAATCCTGGCTCTTTTGTTATTGTTTTCTTTGGGCATAAACTTCTTATCTACTAACAAGATTATCCACTTCAAATGAAGGACATAGTTCTTAACTACTGAGTTTCATACCAACGTTTATATTTAACCTTAGGATGTCTTACTACCATGTGATGTATATTCAAAATGGAAGTTATTATATTCCTTGTTGAGGATACTACCACTTTTTAGTCTCAGATTTGAACCCTGGAATAATTTATATCTTTTTTTTATCTGTCTCATCATTTACCACAAGCATTGTGAATGTGTATGTCTTACTTTCCAATATGTTTCATGTTTCTTATATTTTATTCCTACTGCTGCTAGGGTGATTTTTACATTTATTCTGCCCTAGTTAATTGGGTAGTACTCAATTTTTGGAGTAGTACAAAGCAATTATGTTGTGATGTTCTCCAATTTGGGTTTGTCTGCTGTTAAATCCATGATTTAAATCCTGAACCATATTCAGGTTCTCCACTTACGGTAGGAATATAATAGAAATAATTTTGTATTGTCATCACAGTGCACTATAGCAGAAGGCATGTGTCTCACTACTGGAGACCTGTAAATATTAAATATTACAACAATTTTCATATGTAGCTCATAGGACAGATTTTTAATTTTAGCTGAGAGTTTTGTATTATACTCGGGAGGCTGAAGCAAGAGGATTGTTGTGAGTTCGAGACCAGCCTGAGCTACAAAATGAGCTTAAGGCCAGCCTGAACTGCATAGTGATACCCTGTCTCAAAAAGACAAAGAAAAAGAGTTTTATATTATGACTAAATGTTTTAATGAATTCTTGTGTGGGTCTCTTTCTGTGTAAGGTCATTATTCTGTTGCACCATGGGAAATTTGAAATAAGGTAGTTCTAATTGTTTGAAATGACAAAAATAATATACAGAGATAACTGTTCTTTAACATGGTGTAGGTGATCAATTAAGTTTTTAAAATCTAAGTACCCTATGAATACAGACAAGAATGTTAAATAATGTGGAAGATCACTGAGCATGGCCTGCCTCAGTGATGTATACTTAGTATAGAAAGACGTCTTCAGCACTTTATTAAGGTGGGGAACACACTATGCATTTGTCAATGAATTTCTAACACAATAAGATAAGTCTTTGTTTTCAGTTCTATTCAGTAACATACACTTAGTAGAAGTACTTGCATTATTTGTTTGATAACAAATAATGTCAACACTATTGAACTATGGTTGCCCAATTTTCTTATAGGTCCAGCTCGCTGGAACAAGTTTACAGGCTGCTGCTCAGTCTTTAAATGTACAGGTAAGCTAGAACATGAGATGATGGTTTAATTTTTTTCCTTTTTTTCCCTATAGTTTGTTCTAATGGGCACAAAACAATTTTATGATAGGAAATTTCTAGGAAGATTATTATTGTTTTATTAATATTTTATTACCAAATCTCATAAAAATCAAATAGTAATTATTACCATTATTGGAAATTGATTTGTGTTCTGTAAATGTGAGGATTATTTTGTATTCTGCTACTGTGTATTAATCAAGGAGGTTTATAAGCAAAGTCTACTTTCAAAGTTTAATATATGTGTTCACTAGAACATTTCTAAGTTAACACAGCTAAAACGTGTAACTTTCAAAAAGTCAAATAATTTCTTAAATTGCCTTTCGTTTCCAAATCGTTGTTATCTTTCATGTCTTAGGGAAGCATTATAGTTTGGATGAAAGAACAATGGTCTGAGAAATACGGGGTTCTTAGGTTTGTGTTCTCATTCTGCCACTGCCTAGTTATGTGACATATTGTGAGTCAATCTCCTGGGGCTCAAGTTGTCTTGTTTATATTTAAGTGGGGACATGTATAAGGTTGTCAGAGTTCTTCCACTGTAAGATGTTATGCTTCTAAGATTGCAAGTAAGCCTGCTTATGGACATTGGTGATAGACACCAAAAATTTAAATCTTAAATCTAGCAGTGTATTGGCTTCCATGAACCATATGGCAAAACATGCAAAGTTCAAGTATTATACATTACTCCATAGCATTTCAATCAACATGTTGCTTCCTTTCTTTATAGTGTTTAGGTAACTAACAGTTGAGGGAAAAACAGTATTCTGAAAGGTTGATTCCAGTGTTGCTAATGACTGAAGACCTCAGGTTGAGCATTCTATGAAACCCAGTGGAATATAGTCCAGTAACACATAGAAACAAGGAGAGAAAAGAAAAGGAGATAATGTGATCTTCCTTTCTGAGGGAGAAGAGGCGGAAAATTGCCAGGGTTGCCATGGTAAACTTTCATCCCTTAGAGAGATGTTGGCAAACAGGCTCTATCTCCAGTGCAGAATGTTTACAATCCTGCACTGTAATTATCTTTCAATGACTGGCAGAATTAATCAGAGCTTTTATGTTAATTAGCCTTTGCTGTAGTCCCCAAAACAGGTGGTAGGAAATATGCAAATCTATGCAGAATTTTAATGTTCTGCATAACCATTTTTAATTACCATAAAATTTTCTCTTCATGCCCCTTTCAGGAATGCAGTCTCTTTCTTAGCTGCAGTATTTTCTCTCAAGCCTGTGTTACTTGATAAGAGATACTAACTAGATTCACAGTTCTTTAAAATAAAAAGTAAAAAGTTCTATGATTTAAGCATCAACCTCTAAGATGTTATATGAAGAACCTTCATATAATACCTGATCTGTATGAAAATGTTGGTATGGAGTATCTGATATAGAAATGCAGTACAAATTGTGTTTTTCCCTATACTTATTTTTAGAGTTGAGGATTTGAAGTTGTTAAAAAAATATATTTGTTAGTTTGCTAGCACGGGAGTAAAAACTTTAAAATTTTGCATTGTAAAACTTGGAAGATACATGCTTCCAAGAAAGGGGTGGAGGAATCAGAAGACTTTGGACTTGAGCACCCCGTGTTATGATTCTTAAAATGTAGTTACAAGTGCTATATATATTTAATCTTTTAAACAACTATTAGAAATCCTTTCTTCTTTCCCCACCCACCTCAGGCAAAATCTAATGAAGAATCGGGGGATTCACAACAGCCGAGTCAGCCTTCCCAGCAGCCTTCAGTGCAAGCAGCCATTCCCCAGACCCAGCTTATGCTGGCTGGAGGACAGATAACGGGGGTAAGTTTTCACTGAGAAAATTGTTAGGTCAAATCTGCCCTTAGCGGATACCATACCTGGTCACAACCACCTACTAGAGCTGGCAGTAGCACGTCACTATTGTGTCTTTTTCAAAACATCCTATACTGTAGACACGTAGCGTTCAGGATTTCTTTTGTTACAATTGCATATGCTCTAAATAGACTAAGGACTTCCTAAACCCATGTTTCATCATGTTATAAGAGTCATTGTTACATGCTCAAGAACATTGCATTGATGAAGTGGCAGTTTTCAGTTTGGAATTATGCCATCGTTAAAGGATAGAAGTTAAAGAATAGGTTGTAAAGTAAAACCTAGCATTTTGTATCCTGGCCGTGCATCTTACACAGGAACAAATTAATTATTTCATCTCTTTATACTCAATTTTCCTTCTGTTAAATAGAGATATTAATAAACTGTCTTAAGCACTCTTATAGAGATTAGAGATAATATATGTAAAGTTCATAAAACAATATTTGGCACCAAACAGTCAGTAAATGTCATTTACTTTTACTAGTTACAAATTGGCCTGAGATTCCACTGAGTTTTTAACCTTTTCCCTAAGATGCAATTCCAAATAATTTTCCAAAATTAAAGTTTATCTTATAAATTATCTGAAAGGAGAGGGGGGGTAGTAAAAGTGGAAGGGAGATAAAAAGGGAAGAAAGTGCTAAGGAAGAATTTTTAATCATTTTGCATCAGATCAGTCTGTAGGTTTATTTTCTGGCATTGAAAGACTATTTTGTTTTACCTGTTTGGTTTTTTGAGATAGGATCTCACTGTATAGTTCAGGCTGACCTCAAACTTACAAGGATCCTCCTGCCTCAACCTCCATGTGCCACCTTAGTAAAAGGCTCTTTGTGTGTTGGGGAGTGTATTTTGTGCAGGGTCTCACTATGCAGCTCAAACTTGTAGTGATTCTCCTGTTTTCAGCCTCCCCAGTGCTGGGATCACAGGAGTGCACCACCATGCCCAGACTCAGTTGGAGGCTTAGAGTGCCCCGGGGGCAGGGCTGGTGCAGCATTTGGTGACAGGGATCAAACCCTGGCACCTGCACTTGCCTTAGTAGGCACTTAGTCTGATAAGCCATCTCGCTGGCCCTGAAAGGCTCTTTGAAGAACTATTACAAAATTGTTTATAAAATCTCATCAGAGATTAATATATGTGTCTTATATAAAATAAAAACATACAACTTTTTAACAGCTTGATTTTTCATTATGGTTCTAATGCACAGATTGTGTATGGACCCTTTTGGAAGGAGAGTTGTGCTGCCAAGTAACAATTTATACACATTGAATGTTCCAATTCCTTCTTGTTTGATCCGAATGTGTCATCAAAAGGAAGTTTCCGCATACTACTTTGACTTAAGCATATTATGAATAAGTTGAAGTTTAAATCTGCTCTAAATACATTTTGTATTTTGCTACTTGGATTTATTTTTGTTGACTAGGGTCTACAATAGTGAAAAGCACTTGGGATTCCAGGTTTGTGTGGCTGAAGCTGTTATTAAACCTGGATTTTAAACTACATTTGCATATAAAGAGAGGGGCTGTCACCACCTGTTTTATAGAGATAATGTGTTAGAAAGGAGATTCGAAGTTGCAGAGACTTGGTGCTTTCAGTAACAGAAAAGATTGTATTAGGGAGGGGCCTGCTGGAAGACTTGGAAAAGAAACAAATGGAGCTTGTATCCTTTAGCCACATCTTAAGACAGAATGGAAATGATGGAACATGGCAAGGTTTCATGCTAATGGGAAGCAGCTGGGCCTTATCACTTCTTTTCATAGTCATATCCAATGTCCTTGTTACTCCTTCATCTAACTAATCTCTTGCTGTTTTGTTGGGTGTAAATTTCTTTTCATATCCTGTTAGCATTGATTATTTTTTTTTTCTTGCTTACTAGTTAATTATCTATATTGGCTGAACCCTAGGATCCTAGACAAGCTTGAATGATGAAGTCCAAAGTAAGGACTGCCACTTTCATTTCAGTGTTCTGCTAGGAATAGTTTAATCATTGATGAGCATCTTAGCTGATGATAACCCAGTACCACCAGTTACCATCAGTTAGGTTGAGTAGCTAGGTCCTACAACCACTTGAGTTAACTGTTTTGAAGCAGCAAATTTGCATTGGGCACCCAGATCCTTCATCCTTACCATCATATGTTCTCCTTTCATTTAGCTCACGTTGACACCAGCCCAGCAGCAGTTACTACTACAGCAGGCACAGGCACAGGCACAGCTGCTGGCAGCTGCAGTGCAGCAGCATTCCGCAAGCCAGCAGCACAGTGCTGCTGGGGCCACCATCTCCGCCTCCGCCGCCACGCCCATGACACAGATCCCCCTGTCACAGCCCATCCAGATCACCCAGGTGAGGAAGGGGTTCAGGGCCGGGGGCAGCAGGCCAGGAAAAAAACAGCAGATTTTATGAATTAAATAATGAATCTAGTTAATAATCTAGTTTTATGAAATATTAAAGTAACTGTGATTGTTGACGTAGGCCCTAGATCAGTGAAGTAAACGGTACTCTTTCCTTACCCTTGAATTAGAAGTAATATATTTGGGGGCCAGGGAGATGACTCAGTAGAATAAGTGCTTCCCCAGCAAGCGCAACGGCCTGAGTTCAATCTCCAGTTCCCTCCTCCCCCCCAAAAAAAAGAAGTAATATATTTGTTTTGCTTATAAGAGTTGGTATTGTAAACACAGGCTAATTATTTGAATAACTATTTATATAAAGTGACAATTCTTGAATAAGTAGCTGCTATATTCTGAAGCAGAGGATTACTATATATATCTTAATGAGCTAATTACAGCAAGCAGGGCTTCTTTCATGTGCTCTGCAGTAAATGTTGCCACCCATATGTAAGAAAAACAGGGAGTCATCTCTGCTTTGAATTGATTAGCACTGTGAAGAACTGTAATAGTCTCTCTTTTGTTTTTATTTTTCACATTTTTGGGTAAAGCATCCCAAGGTAATAAATTTAAGAGGTGCAGACATTTGGGCCAAGGAGAAAAATAAGTGGAATCTTTTATCTCAAAAAGAAGAAAAAGAGTCAACTGTGATAGCTCTTGCCTATGATCTCAAAACTCTGGGAAGCTCAAGTGGAAGGACCATAAGTTCAACTCCATCCTGGCCAACTTAGAATAAAAAGGGGTTGGTAATATGTCTAATTGTGAAGGCCCTGGGTTCAATCCTAAAGAGAAAGAAAAAGGAAGAGAGAGAAAGAAGTAAATAGATATTTAGTAAAGTATTTGAGGAGTTAATAATAAATCTAGTTTTAGACAGCTGTTTTATCCCCTCCAGAAAAGACTCAGGTATGGATTTAATCACAGTAAGAAAAACACACTGAGTGTGGGGAACATAAAAACATGCTCAGTAGAGACCCTTCTTTGATTTTGATGTGACAGAAGTCATTAGCTGGAAATCTTGTAATTAAGCAAACTTACTTTCAGAATCTCCAGTCTGTTTTCATTCTGCCATTTCAGGATCTTCAACAATTACAACAGCTTCAACAGCAAAATCTCAACCTTCAGCAGTTTGTGTTGGTGCATCCAACCACCAACTTGCAACCCGCGCAGTTTATCATCTCCCAAACACCCCAAGGCCAGCAGGGTGAGTGGTTCTCCAGTTCCAAACACTAGTATCACTCACTGTTGGCTTCCTAAAAATACTCATTTTCACTGTATGTGTTGGTGAGGGACAGTGTGCTATTCTATACATGCATACAATATATTAATCAAATATGAAGTCTTCATTTTTTCTGGAATTTTTGTTTTTTTTTTTTATCTTTTTTCTTATGTATTCATTCCAAAATTGTGTAAAAATGTATTTTTAGTGTATGTTCAAAATGAAAGTACTTACAATCTAGTGCCAGAGAAACAGACCTATTAAAAGATACTGGATTTGATGTACACAGAACCCAGGAAAGATCCTTTGTACTTTTGTAACCAGAGAAGCTCTCACAATGAATTGGGAGAGTGCCTTCATACGAGTATAAAGGAAAGAATGTCAGTCTTACAAAAGGAATAGCATTTGCAAAGCTCAGAGTCTTGGAAGAAAAATTAGTAAGTTGTGTTTGAGAACTAAAAGTAATACCTTGAAAGAATATAAGGATGCAATTGTAAAACTTAAGGTCAAAAAGATTAGAGACAGATCATTAAAACACCTAACAGAATTTTGACCTTTAGTCCAATAGCTTAATAGTTAACATAGTTCATTTCATGTATTTGTCCCTTATCCCTTATTAAAGAATTAGAAAATTAGTTTCTGAGCCCCAAATTTAAACCAGCCCTTTAATCCTAACCCTAATTTGAAGGCCCAATGCCTTCGAATACAGGAAACCTCTTGTAAGCTGTACACAACTGTAGAAAGTTGAAGTAGAAAGGTGACATTTCTCACTTTCTATTAAGAAAGCTGACCCTAAAACTTGGGAAGGAAAAATTAGACACACAAAACTACCGGTTAGGAGAACAATGCAGTGGTCCAGTTGAGATGTTATATGGGCTGAACTATTGTTGTGGACCTATAAAGAGATGATGATTTTAGGTAAAATGAATGTGATGGCCTAAGAATATTGGAAAATAGTAATAAGTTAACTAAAAAGTGAAAAGCCCCAGAAAGATTTGTACTTGATTAATAATGAGGATGAGGCTCAACGTTATTGGTTTAGGAAACTACCAAGGTTAATAGGTGAGAACATTTATATAATAATGGAAGATCCTTACTTTAAAAAAAAAATGTTTATACAAGTATAGGAGGAATAAGTACACACCAGAAGAAAAAATGTGATTTTTAGAGGTCAAAATTAGTGAAAAATTGTAGTAACAATGGAAGAAGATTCCAAAAAGAAAGGAGGAAATGATCTTGCCCAGAAAGATTAAGTCAGTGCTGAAGTGTATATATCAGATTCGGTAATTGTTAAACTTTAAGATGGAATGGGTTGCCTTTATTTTCTTTTGGCAAAGCCAAAAGCCTCATCTTTGGATTTCATTTTATTTGAAATAAAAAGCTGAAAGCTAAGCATGGTGCCACTTGCCTATAATCTCAGCATTCTGGGAAGCTGAAGCAAGAGAATCACAAACAAAATCAAGCCCAGCCTTAACAACTTAACAAGACCGTGCTCAAAATAAAATATGAAAGAGATGGCTAAACAGTTGAAGTGTAATTTGTATTGTTGAATATTTAACTTCTAGCAGGTGAAATCTAGGCCAATTTCGTAGGGTCTCTCTTTCCCTAGGAAAATTCCTATTGATCTATTTCCAAATTTGAGACATAACTTACTGGAGATTTTAGTCTGCCCTTTTTATTCATTTGGCTCTTCCTTAGCTGAGGTAGAGGGTGAGGAAAGGGACAAGGGATGGTCTTCATGTAAGTATTAAATCTTTCTGGGGCTTTTCACCTTTTAGTTAACTTACTGAAGTTTTCCAATGTTCTTAGGCCATTATCCTTTCAAAATACTTCTAATAGGTTGATTTTAATCATTGACATAAAGTTTTTTTCCTTCGTGTTTTTTTTGAAACCAGAAAAATTTGTTATTAATTGATACCAATTCACTCTAACTTCTTGAGTACCTGCTAATTATCATATTATGCTCTTTAGTGTTTGGATTATAATTTTGAACAAGACTAGAAGAAATGAAATAGTAAACATAGAAAAATGGTTCAGATAGTGTTATGTACTAGGATGACAGCAAATCAATTTGTTAAGGGTTTACCTGTGGAAGAATGACAGTCTGAAAGGATCTCTCTGGAAAAGTGTCCCACTAAAGTTGAGAACTGATAATGGGAGCAGGGAGAACTGCCACACCTAGGATCTGAGTGAAGAGTCTGATGAACAAGGAAAATAATAGCAACTGGAGGAGAACAAGCTTGACCTAGGCCAGGAAAGGAAAGACCAGTACAGCTGTAGCTTAGTTTGGTGACTGTGAGGAAATGATGAAGTCTAAGAGCCAGACAGGACTGCACAGATTGTGATGGAAAGTCTTTGGATTGTTTAACTGTAAGATGTGACTGAAAAGAACTCTATGGGATTGAATTGTAGGGACACACTAGAGAACCAAAGTGATCTCTTAAACTTATTTTTTTTAATATGACTTTTAAGAGTTTATTTCACTTAATCATCCTTGTCCCAGACTAATAAAATTTAAATCTGCTTAGTATTTATCTTATTTGTGATATGTGTGGTGAATATGCTTTAATTTCTAAAATTTAGGTAGTTTTTAGTTATAAATCATGAATTGTGTGGCCAGTTTAAGTTTTTGGTTGTTGTCCTGCATATGTCAAATTCAGTAGTCTATGAAAATCATATTTAGGAAGGTACCGTTTCCCTAGCTAATCTTGCCACATATATTTAAATAAAACAACTAGTGCCATTGCTTTTCTTTGAAGTACTATGTTGGATAATTTGTACAATGCTCTTACCTCATTAAAAATAATTTTATATTTAATGTTTTAGCAGCACCATTGTACTTGAAGTTAGGTGTTTAGATTACCACTCTACCCCCACTTCCCTTTTTAACAGAAGTTTTCACTGTGTTGTCCAAGTTGGCCTCAGATTCCTAGACCAATCAATTTTCTGCGTCAGTAAATCAGACAGCTTAGACTCCTGGCATGTACCACTTCACCTGCCATACTTATCAGTCACTTTTAAACTAAGGCAGTTCCATACAGTATAGATAGAATTTACATTTCAATTTTATTGCTACTGGAAGGCAAATATATATATATATTTGTATGTGTGTGTGTAACTGGGGACTGAACTCAGGCCCTTGCACTTGCCAGGGAAGCGTTTATTCCACTGAGCCCTCTCCCCAGCCCCACTAATTTGCTGGAGTTCTTCTGATCAATCTAGCTTTTCTTTTTTTTTCTTGGCAGAACCGAGAATCAAACTCAGGCCCTTGTGCTTGCCAGGGAAGTTCCTGTTCCACTGAGCCATCTCCCTGGCCCTAATTTTTTTAAACAGCATCTTTTTCCGCTTAAAAGCTACCCATTTCCTTCATGATCTAGAATATACTGACATATTCTGGTGGATTCCTGTTAAGTTTATCTGTTTTGGAGGAGGGGATGCGGGGATTGTTTTGGGTTTTGGGAGGTTTTTGTTTTTCAAATTTCTAGCTGCTTCCACTTGAAGTAGTTCTTCATTTTTACTATTCCTTCCCAAAGAATTGGCCTATCAGAAGAGCTTATTCAGATTATGCTAAATACATACCAGTTTTAATTTGACATTGTTTATCTTATTACCTAAGCTCTACTTAAGTTGTACTTAACAACATTGAACTTTAGACAATAAGACAAAAGTTATAAGATAGTATAACTGATAGTACACTGAATCTTTTTCAGTATATTTCCTTGTTCTTTCTTTTGCTATATGTGCTAAAAGTTACCTTTAAAGTTTTTATAACATGTTTATGATTTATAGGTCTCCTGCAAGCGCAAAATCTTTTAACGCAACTACCTCAGCAAAGCCAAGCCAACCTCCTACAGTCGCAGCCAAGCATCACCCTCACCTCCCAGGTCAGTTTCTCTTACCCTATTATGGGGAAAGTCTTTTGTACTTTGTTTATCTGAAAACAAAATCAAGACAAAACAAAAGAAAGTAATAATTCAAATAGTCTTCAAAAACTTACCTAAAAATTCAAAGGTGAGTTTTTTAGTTTGGTAAAACAATGCTACCAAATTGACGTAATCTGAAAAATTTTAAAGATTCTATATTTTCTTACAATTCATAAAGAACATATGTATTAGCAACAATGAATTGTGTCTGCTGTATACATGCATCCTGCAGTTGGCAGAAAATATTACCACTTGAACTAGAAACCTGGTACCTCACCTTAAAATCTGTCATTGTCCTTTGCTCTTCCTTAGAATCTGCAAAGAAGCTCAAATCTCTACATTTTCTTTCCTCTCAGTGTTTTGTTTTTTTGTTTGTTTGTTTGTTTGTTTTTTGTCTCTTTGAGACAGGGTCTCACTGCAGTTCAGGCTGGCCTTAAGCACACTTTGTAGCTCAGGCTGGTCTCAAACTCACCAACAATCCTCCTGCCTCAGCCTCCTGAGTGCTGGGATTACAGGCCTGTGCCACCACGCCCGGCTCTCCTCTCAGTGTTTGTATAGTGTTTGGCTCATTTACACTATAGTGTATAACTTCCATAACAACATAAAAGTCACAGGTCTTAAAACATCTAAAAGTTCATTAGTCTACCTCTGCTTCTTATCTAGTAGTGTCTTTGAACATACATGTCATTTCCCTTCCCTGGATCTCATCTGTGCATTAGTTGAATGAACTGGCCAATCCTAAATCTTTCCATGTCTAACTCTCTTTCTCTAAAGTATAGAAGTTAATGGCTTACTATTAGCACATTATCATAATTGACAGAAATTAACATTAATTAATGTTAAACATTAATTAGTAAAAACTATTGCATTTTAGGAGAAGCTAATTTTTTATCTAATAAAGGACATCTACCCAAAAAAAAGAATTAAAAACCCGTACTTCATAATCAGACTGAATTACCTTTCTTCTAGGATCAAAACAAGGTGACTGGTGTTACCACATTTATTCAGCAATATACTAACAATTCTAGAAATGCAGCAAGACAAGAAAAACAAGTAGAGAAAAGATAGGAAAAAAAGAAGTGGGAAAAGCATGCAAGTATATATGCAGGATAACCGAGATGATTTAGTAATAATTTCCCTCATTTTTTTTGAAATAGCAGTTAATGTGCAGAATTTTCACCTGACTAACTCTGTATGCTAATATCTACGATCTAAGCAACAACATTAAAGGCAGCAATGTGTAATAGAAAAACCATGCTTGAATAGCTCTCATCTTGGTCTTCTACATGTGTACTGTTTCTAATGTCTTATAAATTATTATTATACTCTAGTTAAGATAATTTTTAACATAAAAAAGACAAAATATTAAAATTTATTGAAAGCAAGTGGTAGTATTCACTTGTTTGTCCAATCTTGCATAACTATTATCTGTTAATCTGAGCAACAGATTTGGCAATAAAAATAGATAATAGAACAGCCATTGTTAATTAGCTATTCTTGTTTTGAAAATATGTAACATGTATGTTACCCTGTTTTGCTTTCATTTTTACTCTTCAAAATAAAATTAAATAAAAAGAGAAAGAAAGGATATACATTGTCTTGCTTTATGTTGTTTCTTTAAAAAGCAAGAACAATTAAAAACTATCCTAAATGGTAGATAGACAAACATAATTATCTATATTGAAAATCTTAAGGCATTTGAGGGGTGGGAGGACCTGCTGTAATAAGTGAGTTTAAAAAGCATATAGAATACTGAGGGCCTGCCCATTAGCTCTGTTGTTAAGTGCCTGCTTAAACAACGCAGTCAGGCTCAGGATTCTGTGGCTCAATCCTCAGATCCTCAAGCCAAACCAGACCTGTCCTGAAAGACATCCTGAGGCCTCCACAAAAAAAAAACAAAAAAAAAAACCTTCTAAAAAGTATATAGGATACAAACTCAGTACACAAAAAGCCTTCATCTTTCTGTACACTAGCAATGATCATTTGGAAATTGGAATTAAAGATAAATGTAACTTGGCCTAATCATAGATATTAACTACAAAGGGCACAAGAAAACTTTTCATGGTGATGAAAATGTTCTTT
This sequence comes from Ctenomys sociabilis, assembly GCA_004027165.1. Lineage (NCBI taxonomy): Eukaryota > Metazoa > Chordata > Mammalia > Rodentia > Ctenomyidae > Ctenomys > Ctenomys sociabilis. The sequence continues at coordinate 24,362 of PVKA01003142.1, read as the reverse complement.
ATCTTAATTGTGTTAGTAATTACATGACTGTGTTCAATTGCCAGAATCTAACAAAAGTATGCATCTATAAATGGTGAATCTTTGAGTATGCTAAATAGAAAGGTAAGGTTGGAGTTGAGGTTGTTTTTTTCTTCTAAGTACTAGCAGTTAAATTAAGGCCTATACACTGAGCTTGGTTTAAACTTGCAGTTTTCCTACTTCAGCTTCTCAGGGTGCTGAGATTACAGGTCTGGCCAAGGGTTGGGATTTTGGGTTGGTTTGTCTGTTTGGTACAGGATCTCACTATGCAGCTCAGACTCATAGTGATCTTCCTGTCTCCGCCTCCTCAGAGCTGGGATTATGGGCATGCACCCTGCACCCAGTTTCAGGGTCAGCATGGCACCTGTACAACATGTAGTACTGAGGAATCAAACTTGGGACCTTGTGCTTGCCAGGCAGGTGCTTATCTGAGAAAGAGCTCTCTCTCCAGCCCAAGGGTTGGGATTTTGACAGATGCCTGTGTAATAACTTCCTTCCTATGTTCTCTGCAAACAGTAGCAAGTTTTTATGGCTTTGTCCCAACTTTTGCTCACTAAATTCTACTTTACTATTCCTAGATCTATCTCTGTCCAGTCTGTGGTTTTAAGATTTGGGTTATCTTATCTGTACCCAGGCACGTAAAAGTAGCCAAGTTGTTTTTAGTCCTTTATTATTTGAGAATGTGGGTCCTTGGAGCCTTGTGATGAAGTAACAGTCTTAGAGTTGAGACTCATCTCTGTTTATTAACCAGTTTTACTGTGGCAAGTGTATGGCCATGTAGGATTATAGTAGGGTTGGCTTCTTTAAAATAGCCAGCATGAAAATTGCTCAGTGTCAGTATACCATAGAGATAAATGTTATTGTTTTCATTGAAGCAGGATGAGAGAAACTTACCCTAGTTAATTGCCTATGGAATGTCTATTGTATAGTTTTTTGGGCTAGTAAGGCCCCTTGGAGAAAGCCTTGACTAATGAGATCAAGTTCTGAGATATGTGACCAATCTAAATGACAAGAAGAAAAGTTAACAGCACAAGTAATCTGTATTTCTGGTGTGTATTCTCTTAGCTGGCTTCTATTCACAGGAAGGGTCAAACAGGCAGTGAGGATACATATCAGGATGGCACCTCCCATTAATGAGTACTTAGGAGATATTCTGCTTAGGGCTTCTGAGGAGACTTGTTTTATGTTTGTGTGTTAAGATTTAATGTTTTCTTTCTTTTCATTTTTTTTTTTTCTTTTTGGTATCAGCAATCAAACTCAGGACCTTGCGCTTGCCAGGCAAGGCAGGCACTTATGCCTCTGGGCCATATCCCTAGGTCTTAAAATTCTTTTTAAGAAAAGGGGGAGGTGTTCAGGGGAGGTTGGGAGTGTAGCTCAGTAATACAGCCTGTGCTTAGCATGCACTGGGCCCTGTGCTCAGTCCTTACCACCACCCCCTGCCAAAAGAGAAAAAAACCTCATGTCCCAGAATAACTTTAGATGGATTTAAATAACTTCTAAAAATACAAAGAAAATGTAGCAGGTTATCAAGAATTCTGTCAGGGTTAAAAATAAGTAAAGTTTTCTTAAGAATTGAACAACAGATGCATGGGGGGCACTTCACCTAAATGACAGTTTAAAGTTTATATGTAATAAAAATAAAAGGAAAAAAGCAAATTGGAAAAAATACTTGTATTAATGTCACAGGAAAAAAGCAAATTGGAAAAAATATTTGTATTAATGTCACAGATAAAAACCTTACTCTCAACCTTGAGCTCATTTAGAATTAGAATAGGGGTATCAATATATAAATAGTTAAAGGAGACAAATCTAATTCATAACCCAGTTCCTTTTTTTTGTTTTTTGTTTTTTTGCAGTACTGGGCATTGAACTCAGGACCCTGCACTTGCCTGGCAAGCACTTATTCTACTGAGCTATCTCCCTGGCCCCTCTAATTCATATACAAAAAATACACATAATCCTTGGCACATTGGAAATTTTCACTTTCAATAATAATTGAAACAGTAGCAAAAATGATGTATCATTTACTCTTTGATAAAACGTTTTTTAAAGCTGCTAACACAAATTATGTGGGGGAAACTACATTGTATAGTAGGAACCAACATTATCAAAATTATGAAAAGCCATGAAATTATCCAATTGCCAAAAAAATCCCTTGGGAATTTTTCTTAAAGAACTACATAGGTGGAAAAACACATGCACAGAGATTTTCATTGTGGTGTTATCTGTGGTAAATGAAAAACTGTATAGTAGTTAAGTTTTAAATTATAATAATATTGCTCCAAACAATCTTTGAAAAAAGTAATTATATATATCATAATTATAGTTAAGGTTAAAATGTAGGTTTGTGGGGAAAAATTTAACAAATACCCCAAAATGATGCCTCCTATAATAAGTTATTTAATCACAAATTACTCATTTCTTTCTGAAAATAGTTTAATAATATTATCATTTTTATAATATAGTGTCACAATAGTGTTAAATTAGATAAGGAAGTCCCTGCTGTTTTGACAGTCCAAATGGCTATTTATTTTATAAATAAAGTAATGAGTAATTTCTTAAAAGACGTATAATACATGTATTCAGAGAAGTTAATTTTATTTTTGTGTAGTTGAGTGTTTTCCACAGGCTAATTTGCTTAGCCTTTACTACAATTGCAGTGTAATATCTGACAGTCTGCTTTCTCATTGCATATTATATTGTGCTCCCTGTAGTGTTACATGGTTTTCCTCATTCTCTTTGAGTAGAACTGTTCTTTAACTTGTTCACAGCACATTACAGTTGCATCAGCTGAAAAATACAGTGAATATTTACATTTTAAAGAATTTTTAGTACAATAAAAGACACATTGCTACAGATCTCCCTCAAAATTTCTCAGTTTGAACACACCAGTTCCATTATTTTTACACTTTCTGAAGCAATCTTGGAAGTTCTCTTCAGTGTCTTTAGGTTGCACTGTCCTGATTGCCATAAAGTCCAGAGTCAATACAAAACATTTATCTCTCACTTTCACTTTGGGAAAGATTAGAAGTTGCACGGAGCCAGATCCAGGGAATAAGGTAGATGAGGATATACTGTACTCAATGTATTTATGAGCTTGCCTTTCCATGAAATCATTATACTTCATAAAGTTATTCACAAAAGAGATTTCCAGAACTACTTCAGAACACAGCTAGAATAATGAGATAAGTGTGTTTGAAGCAAGGGACTGTTTTGAGGGAGGGTGAATGGCATGTTTCTTTTACTCTAAATTTTTCTTTTTAACCTAAACATTCATACTGTCTTTTGATCACACTGTGTGTGTTTATTACTCTGCTCCTTCTCCAACAGCCAGCAACCCCAACACGCACAATAGCAGCAACCCCAATTCAGACACTTCCACAGAGCCAGACAACACCAAAGCGAATTGATACTCCCAGTTTGGAGGAGCCCAGTGACCTTGAGGAGCTTGAGCAATTTGCCAAGACCTTCAAACAAAGACGAATCAAACTTGGATTCACTCAGGTAGGATGGTGTTGCTATCTTTACTAGATTTCCCACATTGCCTGCATTCAAATGTTTGCTTTACATGTCTAAAAGAACAGTATGGTCTTCAGCCATGTTGTATTTTGGTTTCAAAGATGTGTATTTTTATTAATAATTTAGCATTTATAACTCTAGGATATTATACATTCAGTTATAATCATACATTCATTTATAATTTTATAATAAACTTTCAAGATCTATCCCACAATGCAAGCCTCTGATGTCATAATTATATGTGTAAGTTTAAAGACATTATGTTGGGGGATGATGTGACTCTGTTTTGTTATCTGAGGAACATCTGGTGCTACATACCTAAGGTGAAGAAAGTAAAGATCTTGAGGTCTTAACAGTAATTGAAAGGGAATATGCTTGAAAGGCTTATTTTAAAACAGGCTTTGTGGGGAGAGAGGGTAGTGATAGATTCTGTCTGCCTCCCTCTGTCTTTCTCCCCAGCCTATGCTGAAACTAATTAATTAAGATTTATTGAAGATGAAAAATTCAAATTAATCAAAATCCAAATTAATTTTTCTACCGTCAGCTAGCAGAGGACTTTTAAAGTGGAATGAATATGCTTCAGTGGTTTAAACAGGCATCTGGGCACACAGTATTTTTATTTTAAGCACTGCTACTGACATTCCTTGATTAACCTGTCACAAACAATAATTGCAAACCAGGAAAGGAATTAAAGTAAATGACATTTATGCAGAATGTCATAAGATTATTAAATGAAAGAAAAAACTTGAAGTATGGATTGGATTGGGTTTTTTTATGGACTCAGGAAGAAACATACTTTTCAGAAAATATAGTTACCATTTGGAATTTAATCCACCACTTAAATACTATCCAAATGATTTTCTTGAATGTATATAGTATAGCACTTAACTAGTAGGTTAAGAAATTGAAGATAATATCTCTGCTTATATCCTGGATATTTTTAGGAATACATTTATATTTCTTATAGTTTCTCTAATTTTGTTCAAAGAAGCTGTGTATTGAAAGCATAAGGTAATGTTTAAAATAGATATAATTTTAAGTGAAATGCAGTTTCATTTTTGAATAGTTTCAGGTATAGAAAAATAAGGTACAAATCATCAACCATTTGTTACTTTTGAAGCATTAATTGATCTGACTTCTTTTAAAAATAAATCAAGGGGCCAGCAAGATAGCTCAATGATCTGAAGCACCTGCTTAGGCAAGTGCAGAGACCACACAGTTCGATACCCAGCACCACATGCTGCACCAGCCCCGAGGGTGGGCTGAGCAGGCCAAAAAAATACATAAATAATTTTAAAAAATAAAACTAGAGCTATAGGCATAATAAGAAAAAATAATTATAGAGCTGGTGTATTTAGCAGTGCTTCAGATTTAAGCTATTAGCACAGCATACACTTGAGTTTCCCAGGAGATTATTGCCTAAGTGGTACATTAAGAATATGAAGCCTTTTAAAAATTGTTAGGGCTGGCCAAATACTCAGCGGATTGAAGTGCCTGCTTAGGCAGATGCAGGGCCAGGAGTTTGATCACCAAGCCTGCCGTGGTGGCATGCGCCTGTAATCCCAGCATTTGGGAGTCGTAAACAGAAGGATCACTATGAGTCCAGTCTGTGCAGTGAGACCCTGTAGACTCTGTCCTAAATACAAAAAAAAAAAAAAAAAATTATTAGCGTTTACTCAAATAGTAGTTTTTGTCCTGCTGTGACATTTGACCTAATACATTGCTAGTAGTATATGTGCCTCTGTCTCTTTCTTTCCGCCTTTCCACATCAAGGAGTTTCCTGTCATTTTGCAATTTACTTTATGGTTTTATTCTTCTTTTCCCAACCGCTCTTCAACACTGAAGATTGAACCCAGGGCTCTCATACTGTGCTGTATCCCCAGCCCTTTTTAAATTTTACTTACTTTGACACACGGGGTCTTGCTAAGTCACTAAGTTGCCCAAGCTCGACTCAGACTTGTGACTGTTCTGCCTCAGCCTCTCGGAGTGCCAGGATTATAGGCATGCACATTACACCTGTTTTTTTTCCCTATTTTTACCATGACCACTCCTTAATTTTCTTTTCTTGTTTTTCTTTTCTTTTTAATGGTGCCAAAAGTTTATTTGAAAAGTGAGGAGTGGAGGAGGGAGAGGTAAGGGCAAAACTGGCTCTGTAGAGCAAACATGGGCCAAACAACAGAGGAAAGGATAAAAGCAAAAATAAGTATGTACACCATGTCTAAGAAGCACAGGGTGGGCAACTGTGAAAAGTCACATTAGTGAGCTCCTTGTGGGTTCCGTGCCCTTATATGTCATCTACATCTTGTGAACACCCACAGGAATTTTTTTCTTTTATTGGTGCATTTTAAATGATGATAATATCCATCATAAAGAATTGGTACCTGTGCATGATATATCTTGATACTTTTTCCTGTTCCCCTTCCCTATTTATAAAACTTTGTTTCCATTATTTCCTTCTCTTTTTTTCTTATTCTTTCCTTCTTTTTGCCTTTATCCCTCCTTTGTTCCCCTTCTCAGTTGAACATTTTCTTCCCGCTTCTCAATATCCTTTATTTATTTTGGTCCTTATTTATGCTTTTATTTTCTCACATCATAGTAACCATGCAGTATTTAAAACATGTGTGTCCTATTTCTTTCACTTAAGAGTATGGTGGGCTCAAGGTGCATCCATTTATCTACAAACTTCTCAAGCTTATCCTTGATGGCAGAATACCATTCCCATATATTTTCCTTGTCCATTTGTCTGTTGATGGATATTTGGGCTTTTTTCTAAGATTTAGCTATTATAAACAGTGCCACTATAAACATTGGTGTACATATCCTGCTGTGGTATGATGCTTTTAATTCTTTCAGGAAGATACCAAGAAGGGGAATAGCTGGGAACCTCTAGTTTTTTGAGGACTCTCCACACTGATTTCCATAGGGTTTGCACCAATCTACATTCCCAACAAAAGTGGAAAAGCATTCTTTTTTCCAGATAGCCCTGTCAGCATTTGTTACCGGTTTGTTTCCTAAAAATAGCCACTTTTTCCTGCGGCCATTCCTTAATTTTCAAAATAACTGATAGTAGTAGTGGCAATTGTTCACACTCTTGACTCTACTTATTAGCTTTGTTTTTTAGTTAATTACTTTAATTATAGTTATTCAAAGGTGACTAAGTACAAAAAATATATTTGTATTTATATGCCTGTGTACAAGAAGAAAATTAAACATTCAACTTATTGAAACAAATCTAAATACATGTTATTAGATGTTTTAAAGTTACTATCTACTTACAATATTGCTTGTTAAAGGATTTCTACAGCTGTCATTACATAATTAGCATGTTATAGTGTCATTATTCCTCATTCCCAGTCTTGGCTCCTTATTCCTTTTATTTTTAAAAATATCAAAGGATATTATAATGTATGAATCAACTGCTTACTGTTAACTTTTGTAGGGAAAAATCCAAGAGGTACAAAGCACTAAGCTAAACATACCAAGTTAATGAATGTAACTATATTAACTGAAGGATCTGTTGCTTTTTATTCCATTAAACAATCTAAAAATGATATTGCGTATCTCAACTAAATGAATTTGTCATTTATGCTGTAGTTGTAGTTAATGGATAACATAGCTTAATTTCCAGCAACTAACTTAAAAAGATTTTTGCTTATACTTACATATGATCTGATATTTGAATAGGTATTTTCTGCTTGTCAAAATTGTTACTTTTCATAGTAAGATACATTTGTGAAAATTTCTTAATGAGTCATGAATTAGGGTGTTTTTTTATTGTTAATTGCTATTGGATGTCCTATACTCAAAAATAGCAGGTTTTAAGTTGGCCTTAGTTTTCCACAAAGGTATAAATAAATGAAGTGACCAGGACATGGATAGATATGATCCCTAAAACATCAGTTCAGTGCCTGACTTACATATAGCAGGTACTGGGTAAACATTTATCCTTGATGGATAAATGCATGCATTTATGTTTTTAGATGTATGTATATGATACCATGGACAGCACTTATGGCCTGATCACACTATCCTGCTTCTTTCAGTTTTACTGTAATTGGAAGAAAATCAGTGAACAGTCCACCTCCAATCTAGCTAGGAGAATCTCTTTGGCCCTGACAGTGATGGGGATATTCTTTATCATGTCATCCAGTACAATAGCAACCAAGCACTAGTGGTTGCTGAACACTTAAAAGGGCTCACATTGTAAGGAATTAGATTTTTAATTTATTGGATTTTAATTAAACTTTAAGTGGCCACATATGGCCAGTGGCTATTAAAGGGATGACACATAGATCACATGAAGGTCAAGTATTCTCTATGCTTCATTTTATCCTACAGTTCCACATTTGCCCTCTTTTAAAGTTTTTATCAGTAATTGTTCAATAGGAACAAAATGGTGTTAAATAAGTATTATTTGATTTCCTGTAACTACCACCTAATACATGTGCATAATAATGTAGGCTCCAAAATATTATCTGGGGAATAATGTCAAAAGACTAGGATAGTCCCAGTTCAAAATAAGTGTTGGCAGAATGACCTTGAGTTGGTAGTCCTTTTGTAGGATTGGCTATGTAGCATATAGGGTCATAAATGCTGTTGTCTCTTTGCCCTATCACTAAACTAATTGAAATGAATGGATGAATCATTTAAACTTCATGAGCTTTTAGTATATGTCTATAAAATAACTACTAACATATGACTTTTTCCAGTTTAAATAAGAGGATCCACTGGAAGAAAAGTCCTGTATACATTTCAAAGATTATAGGCTTATGGAACCCATCTTTTGTAATATATTCAGGGGATCATTGTTCAATTACTATGAGGTTAGGAAGTTTCCAATGCTCATAAAGGTTTTAGTAAATAGGTCAAACCTCTCTACTGTGAATTTTGGTTCTATAATGGTTGCAAAATGGTGTTTTAGAATACTCGATTTTTGTAACCATCTTTGAAATCCAAACTAAGAGTAAAAATGCCACCCCCTTTTTTTTTTGCTGCTCCAGAAATACCTTTTAGGAAAGAAAAATAAAAAGAATGAAGAAATCATTTCTGAATTTTACAATGATACACAGAAGTTTGGTTAGCTCAGAAATTCCTAAGCTTATCCGAACCATTGTATCTAATTTTTATAAGTCATACAGAGAAATTGATTTCCAAGGATTACTAAAAATCACTGGTTACATGAATTAAGAAGGTTATTAGAATCAACACTATCTTTTGAGACTGAATAGAAGTTTTGATATCTTGCTTATTATGTAATTATTATGTAATGTAGCAAAAAGAGGTTCAAAATAGAAAATATCTGGGGCAGTGTTGAATGCTGCCCTGATTAAGGCCCTACAGTCTTCTGGACTTTGATGCTCAGCTTCAGGACAGAAGTTAGGAGGGGCCAATAAAGTTATTGGAGTGACCCTCCACAGTAGAAGCTATAAAAGTTAATGAAAGGAATCTCTTTCTTTTCCTCTTCCCCTTTCCTGCTTTGGACTATACAGGGTGATGTTGGGCTCGCTATGGGTAAACTGTATGGAAATGACTTCAGCCAAACTACCATCTCTCGTTTTGAAGCCTTGAACCTCAGCTTTAAGAATATGTGCAAGTTAAAGCCACTTTTAGAGAAGTGGCTAAATGATGCAGGTAAGTGACTAAGATATTCCTTCACTGCCCATTGCAATTTTGAAAAGAAATTGTTATACAAACTAAGGTTTCTGTTTCATACTCAATTAATGATTCTTAAAGAATTTGGGAGGGGTTTGGGGATATAGCTCAGTGGCTTATGTACCTGCCTGGCAAGCGCAAGGTCCTGAGTTCAATCCCCAGTACCACGAAAAAAAAAAAAGAATTTTGAGCTGATGGGTGGGGAGGAGAATGAGAAAGAAAAAGAGTATATCTTATACAGATAGAGAATATATCATATATAGATACAAGTAAAGAATTTTTAAGCTTAAGGATCTTGCAATAATCATAAATTAAGGCTATCTAAATCAGAAAGGTAATTCACTTAAATATTCTACTAATGACAATGTAAATAATCAGCAATAACTTCCACCCTGGAAATATTACTTATATTTGAGCTAGGATTCAGGACACTTACACAGTTAAGGAAGAAGACAAGAAAGTCTGTATTTAGATAAATTTGAAGAACAGATTTGTTATTTGTTCCTTGGTGAATTAATGGAACTTGTTCTTGATGATATTTCTGCTTTTATTATTAAAAATGGTTATATTGATTTTTCAAAGATCAATTTTATACAAAGGCTTAGACATCTACTCTAAGTTTATTTTGTGTCAAGGTGTAATTTTGGGAAGTTTGAATTTTGAACTTCAGAATCATAGACTGAAAGCTAAAGAAAATCACAGAGGTGTTTTAAGACTGGTTCTTATTATAGATGTGTAGATTTGGGTAGGAGAAACTTGAAATACCCACCCTGCCGGGTATGGATTATGTAGCTGTAGGTGTGGCCAAGCCTCGAATAGTCTTCCTGAGGTCCGTGGAAAGAACCACTGGTTACACTCTTATCTCATTTTAACATATACTAGAGAGAAACTCAATATGTGTGACCTACCTAGGGTTATTATGCTATTAAATGAAAGAACACTTTTTAACTATACGAATATTTCTTGTTTTCCCACTTAACCAATAAAATGGGAGATCACTTATAAGATTAAATAATTAAATGTTCAATTTTTTTTAAATGTATTTAGTACAGGGTCTACAGGGCCTCACTACACAGATCAGACTTGTAGTGATCCTTCCTGTTTTGCAGCCTCACGAGTACTTCGATTACAGGCATGCGCCACCACAACCAGTCTTTTTTTTTTTTGCGGAACCAGGGATTGAACTCAGGCCCTTGTGCTTGCCAGGCAAGTGCTTATTCTACTGAGCTGTCTCCCCAGCCCCACCACAACCAATCTCAGTCACCATTTTGGCACACCTTGGGGGCAGGGCCCTCATGGCAGACCAGGGATCAAACCCATATAGTTATTCATCCTGGGACAGAGAATACCAGTAAGGACAGTCGAAGGAACCATAGTTTGAATAGTGTTTTAAGGTAGGTTATGTGAAAGTCTTTTCACACTTATGTACAGCTTAAAATAGTCAGTTTTATTGTTGGTATTAACACATATTTTGCATACCTGGATCATTAGCCTCAGCTCACTTAATTTATGCTTTCTTCATTCATACAGAGAACCTCTCATCTGATTCGTCTGTCTCCAGCCCAAGTGCCCTGAATTCTCCAGGGCAAGGAGTGGAGGGTTTGAATCGTAGGAGGAAGAAACGCACCAGCATAGAGACCAACATCCGTGCAGCCTTAGAGAAGAGTTTCTTGGAGGTTAGTCAGTCAGGTATCTACTTAGAATTGGCTGTGATACTGGTATTGAGAACTCTGGATGACAAAAGATGACCTTGTCTGTCTCTGCCTTTCTGAACACTTAAACATAATGAAAAAAATACAACACTAAGTGGCTGAAAGAGGACACAGTTGGAAACCACTGGAGGGTTAGGGTAGACTGTGGTTGCATCCACTCAAGCATTTGGTGTGAAAGAGGTGACAATATCCATGATATATGGAGATTGTACAGGCTGGAAAAGGTGAAAGAAAAGCACTTCAAGCAGAAGAATGGGGCCAGCCAAATACCTCAGCAGATTAAAGCACCTGCTTAGGCAGACACAGTGATCAGGGGTTCTATCCCCAGGCTTGTCATGATGGTGCATGCCTGTAATCCCAGCTCTTGGGAGGCTGAAAACAGAATGATCACTAAGAGTCCAGTCTTTGTAATGAGACCCTGTAGACTCTGTACTAAATACTAAATGAAGCAGAAGAATGCCCTGTCAGAGGCCTCTGAGGAAACCATAAGCTCTACCAGATGAAACTCTAGTAGTCTATTTGGCCAAATTTTGGGGTCTGCTCCAGAATGGTAGCTTGGGGCCAGAGTACTAGGTACACCTTGACTGTCAAGCTGAAGAATCCTGATTAGTTCATCAGGGTTTTAAAAAAAAAAAAAACAGAGAATGTCATAATCAAAGCTTCCAACAAAAATTTGACTTCTCTAATTCAGAAAAGGTATGAGTATGCTGGAAGGATCACTCAATCAGGACTTCCTCAGCACTGCCTCTTGTTAACTGTGTGACAGAAAAGTCACTTGATTTCTTTAAATTGAAGTCCTCGCATCTATGAGATAACCACCTTTCCTGACTCAGGAATATCATGAAGTTAGGTTGGCTGATATGCATAAAGCAGTGAGAAAACTCCAAAAGTCCTGCTAGGATGTATGTACGATTACATAGATATTTTATTAATTTTGTTCAAGATTAATAGATCTGAAAATCTAAATTTTCAGAAATAATATTCTAAGTTAATGTGAGTAAATTTAGTAACTGTAACCATGTATATTAGAGGGATTACAGAAGCTCTTGAAAGTGGCCTAACATGGATGGATAGATAGATAGATAGATAGATAGATAGATAGATAGATAGATAGATAGATAGATAGATAGATAGATCCATGTTTATATTTATATAAAATAAAGCATATATATATATATATATATATATATATATATATATATATATCCCAGCTTTATTTTCTGACTTCTCTGCTACCTTCAGTTATATCACTTGTTCAAAAAGTTATTGCAAAAGATGGGGTTTTTCTCCCCCCCTTCAGAATCAAAAGCCTACCTCAGAAGAGATCACCTTGATTGCTGAACAGCTCAATATGGAAAAAGAGGTGATTCGTGTTTGGTTTTGTAACCGACGCCAGAAGGAAAAAAGAATCAACCCACCAAGCAGTGGTGGGACCAGCAGCTCACCTATCAAAGCAATTTTCCCCAGCCCAACCTCGCTGGTAAGAATGAAAGCTTCAGGCTAATTTTTACAATTTTACAAATGATCTACACAACCAGTTTTTTCCTACCAAGAATTTATCATAGGTATGCAACATTCATACTGAATAAAGTGAACAACTATAATTACTGCAATTCCATCATTCTATTCTCTGGTATAGTTTATTAAATTCTTCAGAAACTGATAATCCAAGAATCTCCTTTGTGACTCTTTACTCATCTCAAAACCTAAAGCCTTATTTATTAACTATTATTAAGTGACAGTTAATTCTCAGAGAACCTTTAGCTGTGGTTATATTAAAAGGATCATCTTAGATCCTCATACTAGACCACAGTTCTTTTCTTTTTTTGAGCTCAGGACCTTGCACTTGCTAGGTAGGCACTTATGCCACTGAGTTTATCTCCCTCCTAACAGTACTTTTTATACATTTTTATGTGAGTCACAGGGACAGGTAGTGCTGAGTGATTCCCTTAATTTTTATGATTGTAATGTACCAATCAGGTTTCACGAGATGGCAGATTGTCATTTCAGTTTTTTTTTATTAATTTATTTTTATTTCATTTTGAACATTCTAAAAAGGGCTTTGAAAGCTAAAGTCAAGAGAAGCTTATGGTTAAATGGTGGAGCTTTAATCATGATCATGAAATAATAGTCACAAAAAAGATAATCACTATGTAGAAATTTTTTTGTGTGTGACTTTTGTATTTCAGCGAAGGGTTTACAGGGTGTTCAGGGTCTCACTACTAGATCGGACTCGGAGTGATCCGCCTGTTTACAGCTTTCCAAGAACTGGGATCACAGGCTCACACCACCATACCCAGTCTCAGTTGCCTTAATTGCCTTGCTGTCTCAGCATGCCCTGGAGGCAGGGCCAGCGCCAGCACAGCAGGCCCAGGGATCTAACCTCCAACCCCTGAACCTGCTTACAGGCATTTTAATCTGCCAAGCTATTTTGGCCTGCTGTGTGTGTGACTTTTTTGTATTGCAGATTTATGTGTACTAGGGAAAAAAGCAGTACTTCTTTAAAACTGGACAAATTTTGTTTCAAAAAGAAATTTTGAGTTTTTAAGAAATTTGCTTTGCAATCTCCCTATAATACCATTTCATTAAAAACAAAAAGAAGTTAGTCTTGCTCCCAACAGAATGAAAAGTTAAAAGCAATATAAGATACCACCACCACCACCAATACCACACCCCGATCCTGTCAGATAATTTTCCTGTTTAGTAAAAGCAGGTAACAGTACAGGCATTCTTACTGACAGAGTATATCTGACTTGCCATTATGTTTATTAATGTTTTGATTTTAAGGGTTTTGTGCATGTTTTCCTGTCTGACCTCTAGGTGGCAACCACACCCAGCCTTGTAACAAGCAGTACAGCAGCTACCCTCACAGTCAATCCTGTCCTCCCCCTAAGCAGCGCGGCAGTGACTAATCTCTCCGTTACAGGTGAGCAGTCTCAGGGCATGTGGCTATTAAGTACATGTTAAGCCCATGAAATTTCTTTGTGAATCTGCCATTAAATTATGAGTTAGCTCTAACTATAGATGTTTGTAATTTTTTTAAGTTATGTATGAAGACCTAAACTTCTAGAAATATTAAGCATGATTAATTTTGTCTCTATTTCATATTTTGAGATGGGGTCTTACTAAGTTGCCAAGGCTGGCCTCAAACTCAGGATCCTCCTGCCTAAGCCTCCCAGCTGCTAGGATTATAGTTATCTACCACCACATTCTTCTTACCTCTTTTGTATTTTCCCATGTTAGTGGGAAAATATAGACCACCTATATTATTCCTAGAGATACATTCCAAATGCACAAATTTTTAAGTAACTCCTTTCCTTACCTTTTAGTAGCTATTGCTCTTTGAACTCAGAAAACCATCAATTTATCAACTCAAAGTTTATTTCTACTCTGGACCTTTGCTCATCAACCCCTAACCCATTAGGAGGCTCCATCCATGCTTTTGTAACCTTTCCTATATCTTGAGAGATTATCTACTGTAGCCTGCAGTTCTTGGTCTGATGTTGATAAACTACTCCAGCATATAGATCAGTGTCTTTTGGAAACATTATTTAGCTTCACCTAGGAAGTTGTTCATTTTTATTTACCTGTATATTTTTATAAATCTGTCTTTCTCAAGGGCCTTTGTACATCTCAAAAGATCTACATACTGTGCTCATTTTGATACCTAGCTTAGTGCCTGACACACTGTGCCATAAATAATTATTGAATAAGTAGGGCTTTTTCCCTTGGTCTCCTTTAAATACCAAATTTTCTGATATATTTTAAGATGATTTAGCATTGTCATGTGTTTTTATGTGTAATATATAATATGATACTAAGTAATTCATAATGTTGATTATAGGATTTTAAAGCATTGTTTGGTTTTGTGATATTTCAAAATTAAAAGTCAATTTAACCTAGAATGTTTGCTTTACTTGTAGTTAATTGTGTAACAATTCTTCAACTCTAAGCATGTTGTAAAAATTTAGTAAAGGGCTTTATATTATATTACATTTCTAAGTTACCAGAACATTTTGTGATTTTTATTTAACAGCACTTCTTAACCTCTTTAAGTGTTAGGCATCTTCGAGAATTTAAAAAATACAGACTGTTACCTTCCATAAAATATACATAGTTAGTTTCTAATAAAAATCCTATGTCTGAAATCTGTCCACAGAACTCTTCTCTTTTGTTTATTTACTATCATTTAGAATTGGATTTTAGAAACAAAGGGGAAAGCCGTATCCTCAGTCTAGTATCTTTAAAAAATAATCTTAATATAGACATCCTTATTTTCCATAGCACTAAGCACATAAAAGATCCTTGATAAACACTTTAGAATAGATTTTAAAAAGTAGTTCTGACTTCTTTAGAAAGATGTGTCTGATGTGTCTCAAAACCGTACAGAAATTCCATATACCTTTACAATTGTACTCCATTAAATGTACTCGTTATTTTTCCAAATTGTTTCCTAATAATAAACAAGTTAGAAAGATGGAGGAATTATAATTATTTAGTTACATAACAACAAAAATTCAGGGCCTGCCAGATAGCTTAGAGGACTAAAGTGCCTGTGGACCAGTGCTCAATCCCTGATGTGCCATGCTGTCCTTGCCTGTGGGGCATTTGGTGATTGAGACTGGGTGTGGTGGCACATACCTGTAATCCTAGCACTTGGGAGGCTGAAAACAGAAGGATCACTGAGTCCAATCTGTATGGGTGAGACCCTGTAAACTCTACTAAAATACATTTTTAAAAAATTCAAGATATAAGAAACAAAACTGAACAGAATTAAAGGGAGAAATAGATACTTCAAAGTGATAGCCAAGGGTATAGCTCAGCAGGATAAGCACCTGCCTGGCAAGCACAAGTCCTGGGTTCAATCCCTGGTTCTGCAAAAAAAAAAAGCTGGAGACCTTAATAAATCCATTTCCAATTACTAATTTGTACTATATACCCAACTGTCAAATTTTGGTAGCGGTGGCAGTGGCTGTGGTTCTGAGCAGCTGAGAGACCTCTGTGACAACTGGTGGTAAAGGTGGCTTGCATGAACATGGGCAGATGCAGCAGGCCTATCACCACAACCTCAGCACCCTATGGCCCCGACAGGCATGCTGGGACTCCAGAGGCTTTGTTCCCCAGGCCACCCACTGGGAGCCAGAGCTTGCACCCCAGCATCCCTTCACTGCACACCACAAGTTTCTCCTGGGCTCAGGAGCCCCAGCCTGACTCCAAAGTGTAACACATGATTTCAAAACTGGCGACCTTCACAGAGATGAAAGGATATCCTCATTGGCCAATTCAAGTAGATGAAGTTCCTGATGGAGCATAAAGCCACCAACAAACAAACTGTCCATCTTCTTTTTTGGAACTCATGAGATAGCTTTTTTAGTATTAAGGGTTATATATTATTTCCTTACTCAGAAAATAAGGAAAAGTATAGTAAACCACATAAAAGGTTTTAATGAAGGCTTATGGAAGATAGACAATGACCCAAAAGTGAAATTTTCAAGCCAGCGGACATCAGCTAAACAGTCAAATGCATCATCTGATGTTGAAGTTGAAGAAAAAGAAACTAGCACTTCAAAAGAAGACAGTGATCATGAAGTAACAAGCATCCTTGTTCCGTTAGTGAGGATATCACTAAAGCAGTTGACATACCCACTTCAAAAGTTGCCAGAAGAGGGAGAAAGAAAAAGGCAAAAAAAATAGAAACCGAGGAGGCAGGAGTAGTGACACCAGCAATAGCATCTGTTAATCTAAAAGTGAGACCTAAGGGAGGCCAACCTACAGCTACAAAAGTCAAGATCCTGAAACCAAGAGCAGAGCCAAAATGGTAAAACAGCCTTGTTTTGCCAGAGAATGACATGGTTACTGAAAATGACAAAAAAAAAAGGGGGGGGGGGGGG